>JAJOOF010007329.1:0-42806 GCA_029582545.1 Solanum lignicaule | reverse complement strand
ATAAACAAAGAACAATTGCTCGCTCATCAACTGAAGCAGAGTATCGTGCTGTAGCAAGTGCACTTGCTGAAACCAACTGGGTGACAAATCTGCTAAAATAACTACATGTTTCACTTCCCCAAGCACCAACCATTTACTGTGACAATGTGGGTGCAACTTATCTGTGTGCAAATCCAATTTTTTATAGCCGCATGAAGCACATTGTTGTAGACTTTCACTTTGTTCGCAAACAAGTTCAGCAGAATCAAGTTCACATTGTCCATATCCATGCTGCAGATCAACTCGCGGACACTCTCACTAAAGCTCTACCGAAGCCAGCCTTTGATAAACATCTATTCAAGCTAGGCGTTGTTACACACTGCCTATCTTGAGGGGGGCGTATTAAAGCACATGTTAATTATTATATTTAGTTGATTATTGTTTGACATATACTTCAGCTAGTAGTCTAGCACTCCTATATCTCTTCAAGTAGTTTAGCACGTGTAGCACTCCTCTTTTAGAGGAGTTAGTTTAGGCAATTAGTTAGTCCATTCTTGTATATAAACACAATATTGGATCAATGAAAGAGCTCTCGATCTCTTGATTTTATACTCTGAACTACTTGTTTGGGTATTTGATTGTTCATTACTTGCTCGTGTCTACTGGTAAAGTACTCAGATTCTTCATTTTGGGTGGACAATTGGTTTCTTAGTTGATAAAATCATTTTTAGAATTTGTTCATCAGTGTTTGTGGGGTCACGTACATGCTTCTGGTTATATTTTCTGTTGATGAGTTCTTGTGCTGCTAAAATATTTGGAGAGAATTACTGAAATTGTGGCTCCTATGTCTTCGAATAAAAGAACTTTGGTTTCGGCGGAAGAGTTTGCAAAATTCTCACAATATCAAAAATTACAAAAAGAATCTATTTTAGTTACTACTCTTGTTGAGTCAGGAAAAGCATGTCCTATATCCTATTCGAATAAATGGGTGATCGATTCAGGTGCCACAAATCATATGACAGGTAATCCAAATATATATTCTAGCTTTCGATCACACGGAGCACTCTCTCATGTGATGGTTGCTGATGGTTCAATCTGTAATATTATAGGATTTGGGACTGTAAAACCAACTTCTTCCATTACCTTGTCATCTGTACTAGGTCTACCAAAGTTAGCCTTTAATTTGATGTCTATTAGTAAGCTTACCAGAGACCTAAACTGTTATATCTCATTCTTTCCCGATCATTGTTTGTTTCGTGATCTGAAGACAAATAAAGTTATTGGTAAAGGACATGTATCAAATAGTCTCTACATTCTTGATGAATATTGGGAGCCTCAATTTGCTGCCTACTCTTGTGTCGTGTCTCCATTTGAGGCACATTGTCGATTAGGACATCCTTCTTGCCTATGATGAAGAAGCTCTGTCCTCAGTTTCAGAATATTCCTTCACTAGATTGTGAGTCATGTCAATTTGCCAAACACCATCGTAGCTCAACAAATTCAAGGGTTAATAAGCGAGTGGAGTCAATTTTTGAGTTAGTTCATTCAGATGTTTGGGGACCATGTCATGTTGTTTCAAAAATCGGACATAAGTATTTTGTCACATCTGTGGATGATTTCTCTCGAATGACTTGGATTTATTTTATGAAGAGTCGTTCTGAAGTGTTTACTCACTTTTGTGCTTTTTGTGCTGAAGTCAAAACTCAGTTCAATACTTCAGTGCGTATTCTAAGGAGTGATCATGCTAAATAATGTAAGATTTGGTACCAAAGTTGTACTATTTTATTCATCCATAGAGATACAAATTTATAGTATAGAAAACCAAACTATCTAGCAATCAAATCCCTTGATTCTGGCAGATTTGAGAATCAAGGGATGATCTTATTGATATAATATCCTAACCTATTCAATAGCATATCAAATATGATTTTATAAGATCAATTTAAATCCTACAAAATCATATCCGATCACACTTAGATATTTACATATCAACACTCCCCCTCAAGTTGGCATGTAAATATCTGTCATGCCTAACTTGCTTATAAAAATTTCAAACTTTGGTTTAAACAAGCCTTTTGTGAAAATATGCGCAATTTGCTGATTTGTTGAGTTGAAAGGCATGCACACGTTTCCTTCTTCAATCTTCTCTTTTATGAAGTGCTTGTCCACTTCAACATGCTTTGTTCTGTCATGTTGAACTGGATTGTGAGCAATACTTATGGCAGCTTTGTTGTCACAGTACAACTTCATTGGTAACACAAATAGTTTTTTTAGTTCTTCCATCATCTTCTTGAGCCAAATCATTTCACAGATCCCATGGGCCATAGATCAGTATTCAGCTTCAGCACTGCTACGAGCTACAACATTCTGCTTTTTACTCCTCCAAGTCACAAGATTTCCCCATATAAAAGTACAATATCCTGATGTAGACCTCCTATCAATAGTAGAACCTGCCCAATCTGCATCTGTAAAGCTTTCAATGCCCCTATCTTGTCCCTTTCTAAAAACAAACCTTTACCTGGTGAACTTTTCAAATATCTTAGAATTCTGTAGACCGCTTCTTGGTGCTCTTCCTTTAATTTGGAGAGTGCATAAATTGACTCACTAAGCTTACAACAAAAGCTATATCAGGCCGAGTGTGTGATAAGTAGATCAACTTTCCCACTAGTCTCTGATATTGACTTTGGTCAACTGAATTTCCTTCTTTGTTTCTGAATTTCATATTTAGATCAATAGGTGTTTCAACTGGACGACAACCACTCATACCTGTCTCTTTTTGAAGATCTAGTACATACTTCCTTTGTGACACCATAATGTCTTCTTTTGATCTTGCTACTTCCATGCCAAGAAAATATTTCAATTGGCCCAAATCTTTGATCTTGAACTCTGAGGCCAACTGTTTTTTTAAAATTTTTCATTTCGGGCAAGTCATCTCCTGTAAGTATGATATCATCGACATTCACTATCAGGATAGTTGTCTTTCCCTAAATAGAGTGTCGAATGAACATGGTATGATCTGCTTGCCCTTGAGTGTACCCTTGTTTTTTTACAAATTGAGTAAACCTCGCAAACCAAGCTCTTGGAGATTGTTTGAGCCCGTAGAGAGATTTCTTTAGCTTGCACACTCTAGTTCCATACCTTTCTTCAAAACCCGGAGGAGGATCCATGTAGACTTCATCTTCAAGTGTTTCGTTCAAGAATGCATTCTTGACATCTAGTTGTTGAAGGGGCCAATCAAGATTGGCAGCAATGGTTAGAAGAACCCTGATTGAATTCAACTTCGCAACTGGAGCGAATGTCTCAAGATAATCAATCCCATAGGTCTGAGTGAACCCTTTTGCTACCAAATGTGCCTTATACCTCTCCAGGGACCCATATGATTTAAATTTGATGGTGAACACCCATTTTCAACCCATTGTTTTCTTTCCACATGGCAGATCCACCATTTCCCAGGTTTCATTTCTATCAAGAGCATTCATCTTCTCTAGAATTGCCTCTTTCCACTTGGGAACATTCAAAGCATCATGCACATTCTCGGTATCTCCATTCCAGATAATTGAGAAAGGAAAGCTATATAGGAAGGGGACAAATTTCTATATGACACAAAATTTGACATGGGATTGTTGGTGACTTTTCTTACCCCTTTACGTTTAGCAATTGAAGATCAAGGTTTAAAATAACAAGGGGAAAATCAGAATTAGGTTCTATAGAATTACCTTGTGTATCAATGAGATCTTGCGGGGTGGACATTTGGTTCTGATGAGAGTCCCCGATCTCTTTTTCTTGATTCCAGTTTCTTCTCATGTAAGCCTTTAATTCATTTGTTTGTTCCATGTTCTTGTCATTAATTGTATCATGAATAAGTTGTATTGTATGAGTTTCCTTATTTTCAATATTTAAGTTGGGATCTCTTACCTTATCTAGGTTATTACCAAAAATACTATTTCCCGTACCTATCATGAAACTTGGTTCATTTTTTTCATGTGAGGTCAAGAGGATCCTTATTATCCCTCGAATCTTCTCTATGTTTCCCCCCCTAAAGATGAGTTCCAAAAAACAATTGAGATTAAAAAATTGTGGCATACATTGTGACAATAACCTTCCTAGTATTTGGGTCATAGCACTTGTATCCCTTTCGACTAGGGGCATAGCCAACAAAAACACATTTATTAGCACGTGGGTCAAGTTTACTCCTATTATGATCATGACTATGAACAAATACACTACACTCAAATACTCTCAAGGATAGGTCAGCGGTCAATCTAGAATTAGGGAAATATGTCTTAAACATACTGAAAGGGGTTTTAAAACCTAGAACACGGGAAGGCATCCTATTAATAAGATAGGTGGATGTTAGAAGAGCTTCTCCGCAAAGAAATTTAGGGACTTCACTTGTGAACATTAAGGCCCTAGTTACTTCCATAAGATGCCTATTTTTTCTCTCAGCTACTCCATTTTGTTGGGGTGTATTAGGACATGAACTTTGGTGTACTATTCCCTTGGAAGTGAAAAAACTGCCTAGCTGGTCATTGAAAAACTCTCTCCCATTATCACTCCAAAATATTTGAATCTTTTTATGAAATTGTGTCTCAGCCATAACATAAAAAGCCTCAAACATATGTTTTACTTCCCCTTTGTCTTTCAATAGGTACACCCAAGTTAGTCTAGTGTGATCATCTATGAAACTCACAAACCATCTTTTTCCATTTACAGTTGCTACCTTAGAAGGTCCCAAACATCACTATGGATCAACTTAAAAGGTTTTGTTGCATGATATTTTTGGGAAGAAAAAGATGAACGTTTATGTTTAGCCATTTCACAAATTTCACACTCAAAGGGGGATGCACTTTTATTCCTAAACAACTGAGGTAACAAGAGCTTCAAATAATGAAAACTAGGATGACCAAGTCTATAGTGCCATAACATGACTTTATTATCAACTAGAACAGAGTTCAAACAAGCTGAACTTAGATTTATTGAATTGTCACCATCTTTAAGAAAATAGAGACCTTCAGACTCTCTAGCTTTGCCAATCATCCTCCCCGAGACCTTGTCCTGAAATACATATGAAATAGAGTCAAAGATAGCACGACAATTAAGGTTTTGACTCAATTTTATGATGGACAAAAGATTATGAGACAATTTTGGAACATGAAGGACATCAACAGGAGTAAAAAAAAAGAGGGTTAGTTTGACTGTCCCTTTTCCAGCAATTGCTGAGAAGGAACCATCAGCAAATTTGACTTTCTTATTTTCTGCAGATGGAATGTAAGTCGAGAAAAAATGGGAATTCCATGTCATGTGATCACTTGCCCCTGAATCTATGATCCAAGAACTAATACCAGTAGAATCTGTACTCAAAAAAACTGAAGGTACATTACCTGCTTGAGAAAATGAACAAGTAGGAGTAGGAGGATCAGGTTTACTGATCTGGAGTTGAGATTGGAGAAGTTTGTGCAGTAGCTCCAATTGTTCCTTGGTGAATGATGGCATTTCTGGAGAAGATTTCAACCCTGATTCTTCGTTGGTACATTGAAAGACCTGGTTTCCATGGTTATCTGCCCTTTTTTTATTCCAATTAGATGGTTTCCCATGGATTTTTCAACAAGTCTCACGAGTGTGCCGGTATTTTTTGTAAAAATCACACTATGGCTTCCTTTTCCTATCATTTTCATTTTTCGCAGCAACTAGAGCAGAAGAATCTATATTTTTTGTTTCTAGCTTGGGATCTATTTTTAGCATAACATTCCTCCTTGTTTCTTCTCGCCTAATCTTAGAAAAAGTTTCCCTCAAGGTAGGTAGTGGGTTTTTTCCAAGAATTCGAGAATGAAGCTCATCAAATTCTTAGTTCAACCAGGCTAGAAATAGATAAACCCTCTCATTTTCTTCCTTTTTCATTGCTTTCACGCTATCCTTAGGACACTCTCATTCATCATTATAGCATTGATCTAATTCCTGCAATAGGAAAACCATCTCATTATAATAAATAGTAACACCTCTCTCCCCCTGCCTAGCTTTCCACAATTTGATTTTTAATTCATAAATCTGAGAGGCATTCTCTAAATCAGAATAAGTCTCTCTGATAGCCTCCCAACATCCCTAGCAGTGGGAAGAAACAAATATGGCTTACCTATGGTAGGATCCATGGAGTTTAGTAGCCAAGTCATTACCATCGAGTTTTCTGATCTCCAGGCGTTCATTTTCGGGTCTCCTGGTTCAGGATTTCTCATTTCTCCAGTCAGGTGTCCAAGTTTTCCTCAGCCATCAATTGCCAAATGGATAGATTGCCCCCATTCCAAATAATTCTTTCCATTCAGCTTGTGAGAAGTAAGCTGAAAAGAAAAATGAGAAAAATCGGTGCCTTGGTTCATTGGAGCTTTGTTAATAGAACTCTCGGCTTCTATCGATGCCGCTGGGTGACGTAACCCAGTAAATGTTGTTTTAGTCATAAGCAACATAAGAATGAAGTTTCTCTGATACCATGTAAGTTTTGGTACCGAAGTTGTACTATTTTATTCATCCATAGAGATACAAATGTATAGTATAGAACACCAAACTATCTAGCAATCAAATCCCTTGATTCTGGAAAATTTGAGAATCAAGGGATGATCTTATTGATCTAACATCCTAACCTATTCAATAGCATATCAGATATGATTTTATAAGATGAATTTAAATCCTATAAAATCATATCTGATCACACTTAGATATTTACAAATCAACAAAGAATATATGTCAGATTTATTTCAATCCTACGTGAGACAACATGGTATTCTCCATCAAAATTCATGTGTTAATACACCCTCTCAAAATGGAGTTGATGGGAGAAAGAATAGGTACCTACTTGAGACATCTCGAGCACTTTTGTTCCAAACGAAGGTTCCTAAACAATTTTGGGCTGATGCAGTCTCTACAACTTGTTTTTGGATTAATCGCATGCCATCGACTGTTCTTGTTGGTAATGTGCCTTACAATGTTCTTTTTCCAAACAAGTCACTATTTTTGGTGGAGCCTAAGGTATTTGGAAGCACGTGTTATGTTCGAGATGTTCGGCCATCTGTTACCAAGTTGGGCCCTAAGGCATTGAAGTATGTTTTCTTGGGTTATTCACACCTTCAGTAGGGGTATCGATGTTATTCTATTGAGCTTGGTAAATACTTAGTGTCAAATGATGTGGTATTTTCAGAGACCACCATTCTTCTATGCACCTCCCATTTTTACAACATAAGAGGAGGAAGATGAGTGATTAGTCTATCAGGTTACTCGTGTTGTGACAGAACAATCAAATAATGTTCGTCAATCTCCTAGCTCCTCTATTGAACACCAATTGACTATTGGATCTACAACTTCTGCTCTAGCAAGACCACCAATTGTTCAAGTTTATTCGAGGAGGCAAGAAATCGATGATACGTGTTCTGCACCGGTTCATTTGTTCTCAAATCTTTCTTCACCCGATCCTTTAGAGAATTTGGATCTCCTTATTGTTCTTCGCAAAGGTAAAAGGACTTGTCAATCCACATATCCCATTGTTAATTTTATTTCCTATCACCGCTTATCCTCTATGTCGAGGTCCTTGGTTGCTTCTTTAGACTTCATCTCTATACCCAAAACAGTGAAGGAAGCTTTGAACCATCCTGTATGGTATGATGCGATGCTTGAGAAAATACATGCCTTAGAGGAAAATCACACGTGGGATTTGGTGGATTTACCTAGCACGAAGAAACCAGTGGGATGTAAGTGGGTGTTCACAGTTAAAGTTAATCCGGATAGTTCTGTGGCAAGACTTAAGGTTAGGCTTGTGGCTAAAGGGTATGCTCAAACTTATGGAGTGGATTATTCAGACACTTTCTCTCCGATTACGAAACTTACTTTCGTCCGCTTGTTCATTTCTCTAGCTGCTTCTGAGAATTGGCCTTTACATCTATTGGATATCATTGTGATCTTCAAGAGGAAGTATACATGGAGCAACCACCTGGTTTTGTTGCTCAAGGGGAATATGGGAGAGTCTTTTATTTGAAGAAGTCCTTGTATGGCTTGAAACAGAGTCCCCGAGCTTGGTTTGGGAAGTTCAGTGAGGTAGTCATGGAGTTTGGGATGAAAATGAGCAAATGTGATCACTCAATCTTCTACCGACAATCAACAGTTGGCACTACCCTGTTGGTTGTGTATGTTGATGACATTGTCATCACAGGAAGTGATTATGCGGGGATCTCTTCCCTCAAATCCTTCCTGCATACTAGGTTTCATACGAAAGACTTGGGTTAGTTGAAATACTTTTTGGGTATAGAGGTAAATAGAAACAAGAAGGGAATTCTTTTGTCTCAGAGAAAGTATATTCTTGATCTTCTTGCAGACACTGGAAAGCTGGCAGCTAAACCTTGCAGTACTCCATTGGTTCCCAATGTACAACTTATGAAAGATGACAGTGACCCCTTTGATGATCCTGAGAGATACATGAGGTTAGTTGGGAAGTTAAACTACCTTGTTGTGACTCGTCCAGACATTGCTTTTGCAGTAAGTGTTGTTAGCCAGTTCATGTCCTCACCTACAGTCAAACACTGGGCAGCTTTGGAACAGATTTTATGTTACTTGAAAGGAGCCCTTGGTCTTGGGATATTATATAGCAATCACGGTCATACTCGTGTTGAGTGTTTTACTCGTGTTGACTATGTTGGATCCAAAATTGACAGGAGATCGACTACAGGCTATTGTGTCTTTGTTGGAGGGAACCTAGTTTCATGGAGGAGTAAGAAACAAAGTGTTGTATCTAGATCAAGTGCAGAATCTGAGTACAGAGCTATGTCACAAACTACATGTGAGATTATGTGGATATATCATCTTCTAATTGAAATTGGGCTGGAATATCATACACCAGCAAAACTTTGGTGTGATAATCAAGCTGCCCTGCATATTGCCTTAAATCTGGTGTATCATGAAAGAACTAAACACATTGAGGTTGACTGTCATTTTATTCGTGAAAAGATTCAGGAAAACTTAATTTCCACCAATTACGATAAGACAAGAGAGTAAGTAGCTGATTTGCGCGTTGAATGGAACTCGAGTTAATTATCTTTGTAACAAGCTGGGCATGATCAACAAATATGCTCCAGCTTGAGGGGGAGTGCTATAGAATGTATATAGACTTAATTTTAGTAATATATATATAGGCAGCAGATTTGTATGGATCATTGCAGATCTGTAGGAATCACTCTTTATTTCTTTCCTTAGTTAGCACCTTATGTATTGTATTTATTCACTGTTCACCTACGTGGAATAAGACAACATCTTCCATTCAATTCAAAAAATAAAAGATGATAAGTTTTTTTCTTTCTTTTCTCAATGCCAATAATTTGAAACCATTAAATAAACAATTGCTGGTAACAAGAAAAACCATGTTCCGCTATTTTCTTTGTCTTGTAGATAGGTTACCTTTAGATTTCCATCTTCGCAATCAACTTCATCAATTCTAGTGGATTTTATTTTAAGGGTGTCCTTCAAATAAAAGTGGGGCCTAATGTTGTTCTTCAACAAATTTGTTATCCAAAATAGTTGATAGTATTAGAGTAAGCAAAACCATGTGAAGCTTCATGTGCCATTGACTCATCCGTAGTCACCAATTTCGCTCAACCACTAAACATTTGATATGAAACTTGTCATATATATATATATATATATATATATATATATATATATATTTGTAACACTAAGGGATATTACATTAGGAAAAAAAAACCTTCTAAATTTGCCTACATTTGTAAGTTGCACACCAATATTGTGTTCCACCAACATAAAACCACTCTTGCTTAGTTGCAATTCTGATTCAATTATACCTGCATTAAAGTTACAACATTATCCATTAATTCAGCTATATATAAATAACTAAACAAATGTTTGTTATGTGACAATTACCACTCAAACTGCAACTTAATTTGATGAGCGCCTTCTCTTGTTATTGTAGAAAGGTTAGGTAAGGCTACGAACAATATGCATTGTTGTTCCCGTCCTTCCTCAGATCCTGCACAGAGCGGGCGCTTACCATTTTGGGCTTCCCTTTCTTGTTTTGTAATTGTAGAAATGTTGGGTAAGTCTACTGATAGCCCCTTCTGGTTCAACCCTTCCCCTGACCCAGCACATAGCGTTGACCTATTACACCGGGCTTCCCTTTGTTGTCTTGCAAATGCAGTTGATCCAAGGACTGTAAATCGTTTCAATGCACTGTACCAAAATATGTACTCACTACGTTTGTAACGTTTAGTGCCATCTCTGTTCCAGCATTCCAGCTCATTCATTAGGACCTACAAATTCATAACATAAGTGAAGATGGGAAATTATTAAGGTGAAAAATGAAGTCATTATAATATTGTAGAATACCTGTATAAAGTCATGTTTGCGGGCATCTGAATTCACTGTCACTACCAAGGTCCGCGGATGAAAGTAACCAAAAAATTCAGCAAGAAAAGATTCATATCTTGGTTTAAATGAAGATTGTATTACCAAATTTATGCACTTGATACAAAGTGGTCCAAGGTTTCCTGGCTGAAATGTTACTCCCTTCATAGACAATGAAAAATAATATTCAACACAAAATGACTTGTCAAACATGAAAGGAACTCAAATTGAAAAATACTAAAGATGTAAGTACATACCTTTGCTCCAGTTGTGTCAGTTTCCAAGGACAACGTGATATTTTCACCCAAATTTTCAGCAAAAGTTCTCAACTCAAGCAAGTTATTGGTTGCACGAGCACCCATCTCAACTTCCATTTGCCTTGATCCCACTATGGGACACGAGGTTTGGAATTTAAAGCTATATATTATGTTGAACAATTGTAAATTAGGAGTAGCTATGAATGCTTCATCCAAGTCAATGATGTTATTCAATGTCAAACTCTCCAATAGAGGACTCACAATTTTGATTTTTTTCAATCCTCTACATAATATAAGACATAAGGATTTTAGAGATGGGAATGTTGAGCAAATGTCATGAGTAAATGAGTTAGGAAAATTTGTAGAATCTATATGGAGGAGTTGTAGTTTAGTAGAAGCGGACAGATCAAGTTTGGTAAAGGTTGGACAACACAAGTGAAACTCGAGGAGATTTTGAGCTTTTACTTCAATTTTTGTAATTTTTTTGCGAGTATTGACATGAAGCTTTTCAAGATAATTGAGATGGGGGACTGTTAATTCATTAAGGTTGTCACAATTTATCAAAGTTAACAGAACAAGGAGAGGACACTTGGGTATAAAATTGGAGAAGGCGTGAGAAAAAATGCAAACAGAATGAAAATACAACTCTTTCAATGAAGGCATTACATTAAATTTTCGAATAATATTCATGTTGCAATTTCCTTTTATATGGAGAATGGTTAAAAATTTGGAATCTAAAATTCCGAGAGACGCACAATACCTAAAAGTAGGTGGTATGAACAAATAAAGCTCTTTGAAACTGATGTTGTCTGCAGCAAGTTTAATAAATGGATCGACATGGTAGAGATCAGTGTCGGAGCATAAACAGGACGCATGACGGTCCAATTGAGAGGAGCCGCAGTATCCACAGGCTATCTTTGCAAAATATTTGTGGACTAAATTGAGATCGTCGTTGAATGATTTTATTATTTGTTGCCATTTTTTGGAAACAAGAGAAACTATTGGTCTCTGTTTTAGAGTTACACAAGACAGGATTTTCTCGATGATGTCTTCTGGTAACTTGGAAAATATTTGATCAAAATCAGAAAGAGTATCGGCGGCCATTACAAACAATGTAGGGTTTCGAACATCATTTCTAACATATATATATATATATATATATATATATATATATATAGAGAGAGAGAGAGAGAGGAAAAGAGATTTAGGAAATCTATCATTTTTATGGAGGAGTTGTGTCTTTCATAAAACTACACAACGGTTAAGAAAGTTGGTAACTGTTATGTCTATTCAAAATAATAAAATATTAATAATAAATATATAACTTATAATTATATATTTACATATTTTTATTAATGAATTTTTGTCTCGATTGGGAAATATGCATATATATCATCTCGCTTCTCTTTCATCTCTCGCTTTAATAGAAAGAGAACGTTTTACAAAAAAAGTTGCTACAAGTTCGTGATTTGACAGAGAAATCAACAAGAGAAGTCGAGGAATGTTGAGAAAAAGTAAGAAAATGTGTTTTAACTACACATTCGTACGTAAACTTGTAAGATGAAAACAAAAGAGAGAAGAAAAAGAAATGAAGTATCCTGACATTAAAAAAAAAACATATATTTTCTGTGCGATTCTCAAAGTTCTTGGTCTTTTGTTTTCCTTCATCAGTTGGAGTTATAATCGTAGGCGTATTTATGTGCCTAATAATCAATTTATCCCATATTTATAGTCAAGTTCGAGAGCAAATTCCTAGTTTGAATTGCAATTTTAGAGTAATTTGATTGTGTGTCCTCTAACTAATATGATTAGATGGTTGTAAGGTGAAAAGCAAGGAAAAGGAGCGAAAAAGGAAGCCATCTAAGAAAAGGAAAATAGAAATTGAAGTTGCTAAGGAGAAATGGCAAAGAAGCTGGAAAAATGCATTGTATGGGAGCATTTCCGCGTCGCGAAGCTGGTAGACAAGTGTGGCAAACGAAGTGCACAAAACAATGAAGTGTGCGATATAGGCGTGTCGTGGAGGAGGAATGAACTTCTAAAAATGTGAAGCGAGTGTACAAGTCCGCGTCGCGGACCTAGACTCCAGATTCTTATCACGTGTTTTATTTCACATTTATCATTATTCATTTTTTCAAAAAAATGAGGAGAACGCAATTTGGGCGATTTTTGCTGACGAACTCTAGGGTTTTTCTTCTACTCTTTCATTTTGGTAAACATTTTAATGATCTTTGAACATTATTTTATGATGAATCATATTATGAGTAGATAAATTCCCTTATTCTAAGGTTGTAGCTACGATTGATGGCATAATATAGTTTAACTCTAGCATGAGACGGGTTTTCTTATGATTTATGCTTACATTCTAGACTTTACTATTTTGATGTTTGATCAACATTGAAATAAACTTTTTGTCCTCTCTTGAACTCGGAAGACGAATGGAGGGATAGATAAAAGAATGTGAGGAACGTGTTCATTCTAGGGTAAAAACATAGAGTGTTTCGCCTATAGAATAGAAATATACCTATAGGCCTCGTTTGGTTAATATACAAGATTATAGTGTAATGCTCCGCGATTGGTTCATGTCTATCCCCACTCCACGATGTAGTTAGGCTGTCAATAGTGGTAGGCGATTAGAGGTCGGGAGACCATGATCGTAAATTCAACCTTGTGAATCAATAATGAGGATAACCTGTCAAATGTTGGCATAATTTTTATTATACTTGAAATCGGTGCATGCTAAAAGCCTGGAATTTCTCCCAAATTGTGAAATCCCGTTTGCAACTGATTTAATTACTAGTAGTTAATAATTGAAAATTGTGTTAATGGTGTCACTTTAAACAAACTGTTGAACCTTTCTGCCACATAAGTAAATTTATTTTAGTTACAACAAAGTTAGTGTTTGACGATTTGAAGTCCTTTGGGTTCAATAATCCGACTCGAAAGAGCCACTGTATTAATTGAGCGACCATGTGCACTTGCGTGTGCATTTGGGCGCAACAAGTTACATCTTATTTCTTGAGATAATGGATACCAAAATGAATCCATTTATTCTGGCTAATCGAATTCTAAGGAGGCCTTCAACATTTGGAGGTGTTCCAAAAGGACATTGCATAGTATATGTTGGAGAGAGCCAGAAAAAGCGATTCGTCATGCCAGCATCATACCTGAGCTAGCCTTTATTTCAAAACTAGTTAGCTCAAGATGAAGAAAAGTTTGGCTTTGATCATCCAATGGGCGGTCCAATACTTTATTTTATTAAATTATTCTTTTTCTGGGTTTTGAAGAACGACGACTTGGAGAGCTATTTCATCAATTCTTAGGGTTCTTTCCTAAACTCTTTTACTTTCGATCTTTCTATGATACTTAAACATTGTTTGATCGAATCTTTGATTATGAGTAGCTACATACCCTAGTTCTAGAGTTGTGGCTACAGGATGATTGTAATCTATTAAGTTTTCATTAGTTTAATATCAATTATCATATGAATCTTTCTTATATTCTTGTTTTTCGCATTTCGTGACTGATCACCATTGAAATAAACACATTGTCCAAATTGAACTCGGGAGAGGAATAAGAGGATAGAACGTAGGAAATAAGGAGTATGATTTTCTCCTAATAATTATGGTTAATTTGTATCTAGGATAGGGATATACCTAGAAACCATGCTTGGTCACTATACAGGAAGAAATCGTAATGCTCGATGCTTGATCCAGCCTATCCCCGCTCAACGATATAGTTAGGCTGTCATTTATCGTAGGCGATTAGAGGTCGGGAGACCATGGTCATACATTTAACCCTGTGATTCATTGATTCGATAGTTGATAAATATCCATTTTAAATGATATTAATTGCATGAATCCTGATAGAAGCTGTAGCCGTGGACTTTACCCAATTATTATTTTTAAACCCTTGAAATTGAATCGCGTTTGTTACATTTTGTGAATTCTTAGAATTATAAAGTAAATCACTTTGAAATCTTGATAACACTTGTGCTTGGCTGAAAGTTGGAGAAATTAAGTGATTCCAATCGTAAGTCCCTGTGGGTATGATATCCGGCTCTTTATAAGAGCCACTTTAATACTTGAATTACCATGTGCACTTGTGTGTGCGATTTGGGCACAACAAGTTTTTGGCGCAGCTGCCGAGGACTTTAGAATTAGGAATTATCTGATTTTTCTAATTTTTGAAGTTCAATTGACAACTTGATATTAGCATTTCATTGTTGCAGGTTGTATTGGAATTTCAAACTGGACGACGATCAGGGATTGGTATCGCCTCTAGCTGAACCAGAATGATTCGTGCACTACCGAAGAAGGCTAAGACGACTTACTTACCCAGTCCCTCTTATTGCTAGGGAACCAACATCTAAAGTAGCAAGATTTAAGCAAGAGGAACCTGAAATAATGGCTGAGATGAAGGTCAGAGATGTGGCAATCCCACGTATCACCAATGTGACATCATGTATTTAGAAACTTGCAGCTGGTGGAAGGCTTGAACTGAAACAGAGTATAGTGCAACTATTGCACTCTAATGGGGTAGTTCACTGGTCTATCGCACGAGGATCCAATAGTTCACATCCAAAACTTCCTCGAGATCAGTGATACTTACACTCCAACTGGAGCAAATGAGGATTCCGTGAGGCTCACTTTATTTCCCTTTTCTCTGCTTGGGGAAGCAAAAAGATGGTTAAACTCAGAGCCCGTGAACTCAATTACCACCTAGAATGACCTTGCACAGAAGTTCCTCATCAGATTGTTTCCATCTGGAAAAATAGCTAAGTTGAGGATCGACATTCTGAGTTTTAGACAGTAAGGGGGAGAGAACTTGTACCAAGCTTGGGACAGGTTTAAATCGATGTTGATGAGCTGCCCACATCATCCTCAATCTAATAAGGTGTTGGTACATACCTTTATTGAAGGATTCGAGCCTAACACCAAAATTCTACTTGATTCAGCTGCAGGTGGTTAGGCTTTAGAGAAGACATATGCTGAGTTATTCACCTTGTTGAACAGGATTTCACATGGTAACCCCGAATAGAATGGAGGAAGGGTCAAACCTGTGATACAAAAAACTGCAGGTATGCTAGAAGTAGATGCAGTGACTACTTTAACTGCACAAATTGCTGCAATGCAGAATATGATGAACACCCATTTCAGCAATCTAGCATTGGGACAACAGCCCGCACAGGTGAATGCAGTTCAACATCCACCAACTTGGTGTGAGATTTGCAGAGGTGGTGATCATAGTGCAAAGGTATGTGGTGCAAACCAAGATTCTGTTAATTTTGTAGGTAATGCACAACGAGGAGGAGGCCTGCAGAACTATGGAAACTCTTACAACCTGAGTTGGTGCAACCATCTAAACTTTTCTTGGGGTGGAAATCAAAATCATGCTCAAGGCCAAAATTAGTATAGACCCCAAGGAAATGCACAAGGGTACCAACCACAGATCCAATGAGAGCAACCAAATAAGCAGTCTAGTAACATGAGCACGGAGGAGATGTTGAAAAAGATCATGGCTGATCAAGCCCAGCAAGATGCTGATGTGTGAAATAATCAGTTGGCTACATAGAATCTGGAGAAGCAATTCGGGCAGTTTGCTAGTGCCCAGAACTCAAGACCGCAAGTAGGTTTATCGGGAAACACTGATCCAAATCCCAAGCAAGTAAATGTGGTGGGTACTCGCAGTGGTTTGCAATTGGAAGAGTTAGCTCCTAAGAAAAGAAACACTGAAGCTGTGATGAAAGAGATTGAACCCAAGGAGAGCAAAGTTGTTGTACAAGAAGAACGAGTGCAACCAATAGTGAAACCACCTCCTCCATTCCCTCAAAAGTTTAAGAAACAGAAGAAGGAGGAATGTTTTGGTAAGTTTCTCTCTCTTTTGAAACAAGTTCACATTAACTTGCCATTGGTAGATGTTTTGCAGGATATACCTAGGTATGCTAAACATGTGAAGGAGATTCAAGCAAACAAAAGGAGGCTGACTGAATATGAGATCGTTGCACTTACTGAAAAGTGCAGCTCCAGAGTCCAAAATAAGTTACCCACTAAACTGAAAGATTCGGGTAGCTTTACGGTTCATATCACTATAGGGCAGAGCATTCATGCGCGAGGATTGTGTGATCTAGGAGCTAGTATCAATTTGATGCTAACTTCTTTGTACAAAAAGTTGGCGTTGAATAGTCCTAAACCTACTACCATCATTGTAACATCCGGCGATTTGAAATAACTATGAAGAGGCCTAGAATTGGAAATTTTTCTTTTTGGAAAGAATTTTAAAATTTTGGAAATTTGGCTACGTATGAAAAAGGGTGAGTTTTTGGCCGACTTTGAACAGCCATAAATTCTAGCTCAGGATGAGTTAGGTGGATTCCACTTATGGTTGCAAATTTCATCGAATGATCTTTCCAACGCCACCGAGTTTGCTCGATTCCGAGTTCCTATGAGCGAGTTATGCCCTTTGAAAGTTGGGCAGTTGGCAGGGAGTCCGTCCGGATATTTTAAGGGCATTTTGGTCTTTTCCCTAGCTATCTCTTTTGGGGTTATATTGTTGTGTTAGACTGGTTTTTGGATCATTTTGTCCCATTTTAAAGAGTGAGAGTGAGGGTTTTGAGTGAAGATGAGAAGAAGAGGAGAAAGGGGAGATAAAGCAAGTTTCCGTCAAGATCGTCGTGGATATCGTCGGGGGTGATCCCTACTAGGTATGTGAGTTGTTAGTGTTGGGTTGATCCTTTCCCCCACACATCAAACTCCTTTTATTTTCAAGAAAAGGTTGATAGTGTTGTTGAAGTTGTTGGTTGTGTTGTTGATGTTGTTGATTTGTGTTGTTGGAGTTCCTTGTGGATTTGGGACATGATTTGGTTGTGTTCTTGAGTTGAATCTCTTGTATGTTGAGGGATTTTATGATCCTTAGTGGTTGGGGTTGAAACCCTTGAGGTTAGGGTGGTTTAGAGTTGGAAAAAGAGGGAGAAAAAGTCGAGTTTTCTGGGCAAGGAGTTGGCGCGTCGCGCCTGCTAGCGTGCCCCAAAAGGGGTTCTGAACTTTTCCCCTTGGGGCGGCGCGCCTAGCAGAGCGCTAGCAGGTCCCCTCTGAACTTTGAGGGCTGGCGCTCCGCGCCTTGCAGAGCGCCAAGGACGCCAAGTTTCCCCATTCTTTTCATACCTTCTCATGCATGTTCCTTGGTATTGTACCTATGTTTTATAGTTGTTTCCAACACTCTACAGTACATTTAAACCTCCCAAACTCATCTATAAGCATGTGATTATATACCTTGAATCCGTAATCCAATTCAAGGCAAGTTTGAATCAAAGTCAAGTGAAGTTAGAGTCAAGTCAAGCAAAGTTAAGAAATAAGTCCGAGCAACTCTTTAAAGTTGTTCAAGAGTCCTTATTGAATGTTTTAACTTCATTTTAAGGCTCAAGTTGCAAGTCAAGCAAAGAGTATAGAGTTTCAAGTTAAGTCAAGAACATAAAGTTGAGTTCATTTTCTCAAGGTTATTAGGGAACTATGTATTCCCAAAGAAGTTTTAAAGAAATGTTTTTACATTTAAACAAGGTTGGAAACTGAGATTTCCAAAGAGCCTTTGGGCTAGTTTTTGAGTAATTATCTCAATCAGCAGGAAGACATATGTTTTAAAAACATAAGAGCCAGTATATTTTATTTTAGAGTAGTATCGAGCATCGAGTTGGGGAAGCGTTCAAAGAACCCACAACCCCCATAGAACCATGTTAGCCACCATGGGTAGAAAAGGATCATACTTTTTAGATGAATCCTTTTCCAGATAGACTAGTGGATCCATTAGGCAGTTCAGGTCTTATACCTTTGGCCGGGTATAAGATGCTCTGGCAGCGTGAGGTCAATCGTTGTATCATCACTATAGCTCCATGTGATGGTTGTCGGTTAGAGAAACTCCCACAGCAGTTATTGTATTTTCATACACAGAGATTATTGTATTTTTATATACATCAGTTCATATGTATTTCTATATGCATCTCAGGCTTATTGTATCTTTGTATACACACAGAGTTTATAGCAGGTTTTAAACAACTTTTCTTTATATTGCACTTGTTTTAAATTGCATTATATTGAAAGGAGTCAGTCAGGTTGAGTGAGTTGAGCCAGGTAAGCTATTTCAGTTTCATTCAGTTTTCCTTCTAGCCTTTGTTGCTTAGTTTTCCAGCTCGCATACTCATACATTCCATGTACTGATGTCAGTTGGCCTACATCTTATTGTGATGCAAACACAGGTACCCCGGATCAGCATCCTGCACGTCGTTAATCCAGCTGAGCACTCCAGAGTCAGTGGTGAGCCTCCTTGCTTTCCGGAGGACTCGGTTATTTTGTGTTCCTAGTCTTGTTTTGTTAGGATGTTGCGGGGTCTGTCCCAACATCCATCTCAGTATGTTAGAGGCTTCATAGACAGTCAGTCAGTTAGTATTGAGTCTCTCATCTATGTATAAATGTAAATATTCTATTTTGAGACTCGAGTTGCCCTTTTGGGCCAGATTTCATCACTTAAGATGTTTTATGTCTTTGCATGGCATTGAGTTATTCTGTTGAGTTAGGTTTCCGCTGAGTTAAGAAAGCCAGGCCAAGGGCTTGCTTGGGGCCAGCAATGGTCTCCGGGTGCCGGTCCCGCCCAGGGTGTAGGCTCGGGGTGTGACAATCATCTTACAGTTGGCTGATAGATCTGTTGTTAGGTCTGAGGGTGTTGTAGAGGCTGTGTTAGTGCAAGTGCGATCGTTGATATTCCTTGTAGACTTTGTTATGTTGAATTTTGAGCCAGATCCTGAGTTCCCATTCATCTTAGGAAGACCTTTCTTGGCTACTGGGCGGGCTATGATAGATATAGCAGCTGGGCAACTCACTATGCGGGCCCATGATAAAGTGGAGGTGTTCGACGTGTACAAAGCATTAAAGTTGCCAGCTGTTTATGAAAAGTTATCTGCCATAACTGTGATAGATCTTAAGGCAGAGGCTCGATACATTGTATCTAAGACCCTTTAGAGCGAGTGTTAGTAGAAGATGATATCTATGGGGATGCTGAGGCACAGGAAATGGTGCAATATCTCTATGTGGCACTTGTAGGTACATCCGGAGATCATTGGGAGCATTTAAATAGGGTGTTGGGTCCTCCACCCAGGCCCTCCAATGAAGAAACACCCTAGTTAGAGTTAAAAGCATTGCCAGCCCACCTCAGGTATGCATTTTTGGGTGAAGCTAAAACTTTACCGGTTATTTTGTCTGCAGCATTGTCTGATGCACAAGTGAAAGCAGCTTTAATCATTTTGAAGAAGAGAAATGCAGTTTTGGGTTGGCAAATGGCTGACATCCATAGAATTAGTCCCGCATTGTGCATGCATAAAATCTACATAGAGGATGGGCATAAGCCGAGTGCACAACATCAACGGATACTGAATCCAGTGATGAAGGATGCGGTGAGAAAAAAAGTGATCAAGTGGTTAGATGCAGGGATTGTGTACCCCATATCAGATAGTAAGTGGGTGAATCCAGTACAGTGTGCACCCATGAAGGGTGGAATGACTGTGCTAACTAATGAGAAGAATGAGTTAATCCCCACACACAATAACAGTGACCGAGTGGCGCATCTACATGGACTACAGGAAGTTAAATGACGCCACTAGGAAGGACCATTACCCGGTACCTTTTATTGATCAGGTGCTGGATAGATTGGAGGGTTAGGAATACTACTGCTTCCTTGAAGGCTACTCAGGGTACAATCAGATTGTTATTGCACCAGAGGACCAGGAGAAGACTACCATCACTTGTTCGTATGGCATGTATGCGTTCAAACGCATTCCATTCGACTTATGCATTACACCGACGAAATTTCAGAGATGCATGATGACAATCTTCCATGATATGATGGAGGATTTTGTTGAAGTGTTCGTGGATGATTTCTCAGTATTTGGTGAGTCTTTTGAACTTTGTTTGACTAATCTTGACAGGGTTCTTGCCAGGTGTGAAGAAACCAATTTGGTGTTGAACTGGGAGAAGTGTCACTTTCTAGTTGGAGAGGGGATTGTGTTGGGACACAAAATCTCCGAGAATGGGCTGGAAGTTGACAAAGCTAAAGTAGAGGTTATTGAGAAGTTGCCACCACCCATCACAGTGAAGGGAGTTAGAAGTTTTCTAGGTCATGTAGGGTTCTATAGGAGGTTCATCAAGGACTTCTCTAAGACTGCAAGACCTATGTGCAACCTGTTAGAGAAAGAGATGAAGTTTGTCTTTGATGAGAAGTGTTTGCAGGCATTTGAGTTGCTAAAAAAGAAGTTAATAGAAGCTCTTATTCTGATTGCTCCAAACTGGGAGCTCCCATTTGAGCTGATATGCGATGCCAGTGATATAGCGGTTGGGGCAGTGCTTGGGCAACGAAAAGATAAGATGTTTCAATCCATCTACTATGCTAGCAAGACATTTGATTAGCCCAGTCAAATTATACTGTTACTGAGAAGGAGATGCTGACATTAGTGTTTGCATTTGATAAATTCAAATCATACTTGGTGGGAACCAAAGTTATAGTCTACACTAATCATGCTACAATTTGGTACTTGTTTAATAAGAAGGATGCTAAGCCGATGTTGATTAGGTGGATTCTACTATTGTAAGAGTTTGATTTAGAGATAAGAGATAGGATGGGAACTAAGAACCAGATAGCTGATCTGTCTAGATTGGAGGATTCATCTCATGTGAAGAATGAGGAGCAGATTCGCGAAGAGTTTCCTGATGAGCAATTGCTTGCTTTGGACCTTGCTCAACTACAAAAGGAACCCCAATTACCAACAAAAAAATTTGTTGGTAAATTGATCAAATTGGTTGGCAAATGCCAACTTATATTAATCCATTGTTAAAAGGCTCGTCGGTAAATATTACCAACCGATTTTAATTTGTTGGTAAACACCCAAAGACGTTGTTACAAAATTTTGAAACATGGCCCTGAAATTTCCGTTGGTAAATTCACCAACTAATTTTTGGTTAGTATATTGTTAGTACCTTTACTAACGAATTGAAAAGGAGTTAGTAATTTTTTTTCTTCATTATTCGATTCCGTTGGTAATACATTGGTAATTATAGTAACAAATGTCTGATAGTAAACTTTTCCAAATACATTGGTAATTGGTTGGCAATTTTAGTAACAGAAAATTTATGTTGGTAATTTACCAATAAATTTTAAATACTTTTTTTTGGTTTCCCATCCGGTGTACTTTTTTTTTTTGGGTTTCCCATCCGGTGTGTGGTACCCACATTGGAGCTCGACTAAATCTGAATTCACGCCGGGAAGTCCCACATTGGGGGGTAAAGCGCTCCCTAACAAAGGTGACTCCGTACCCAAGGGGAATCGAACTCGAGACCTCTTGGTTAAGGATGAAGGAGTACTTACCACTCCACCACAACCCTTGTTGGTAATAAATTTTAAATACGTTAGTATGATTATTTGTTTTTCAAATAAATTTACTAATTGAGTGTTAGTTTGTTGGTAATATATCGTTCAAGTACAATGTTTGGTTAGTAATTGATTGACAATATGTTCAAAATATTATTAACTGAATGATTATTCAATAGTAAAATATTTATTAATTTGTTGCAATTAAAAATCTAAGAGCAGAATATAAATCCAAAAATATTAATATCAATTTTATAAATCATATTTAAATAAAACAATGCAAAATCTATGATAACAAGTTAAATTAATCTCAATATGACACATATCATTATATCAAAAATTTTAATTTGAGCACGTTTACCAAAAATATTAACCAAATCTAAATTTTGGCCAAAACTTAAAGGTTAAAACGCCTAACAACACAAACTGAAAATGAAAGCCTCAAAACCTGAACCAACCATCCTATTAGATATAAAAATGACCTTCCGAAGCTAATCACGCTGACGGAATTCTTATCAGAGCACGTTTACAAAAAATGTTAAGCAAAGTCAAATTTTGGCCAAAAGTTAAAAGTTAAAACGCCTAACGGTACAAACTGAATATGAAAACCTCAAAACTCAAACCAACCATCCTATAAGACGAAAAATGACCTTCCAGAGCTAACTGCGCTGACAAAATTCAAATTTGAGCATGTTTCCCAAAAAAAATGACCTAATTCAAATTTTAGCCAAAAGCTAAAAGTCAAAACTCTTAACGACACAAACTGAAAATAAAAGTCTCAAAACCTGAACCAACCATCCTATGAGACCAAAACTGAACTTATATGGCTAACCGCAGTGACAAAATTTCAATTCAAGCACGATTACCAAAAATATTGATTAAAGTGAAATTTTGGTCAAAACTTAAAAGTTAAAATGTCTAACGGCACAAACTAAAAACGAAAGCCTCAAACCCGAACCCTCTATCTTATTACATCAAAACTGACCTTCCGCATCTAACTACATTGATGAAATTCTCATCTGAGCACGTTTATCAAATATATTGACCGAAGTTAAATTTTGGCCAAATTTTATAAGTTAAAACACCTAACGGCACACACTAAAAATGAAAGCCTCAAAATCCGAACCAACCATCCTATTAGATAAAAAATGACCTTTGGATTTAATTACGCTGACGGAATTCTCATCTGAGCACGTTCACAAAAATATTGACCAAAGTCAAATTTTGGCCAAAACATAAGATTTTAAACACCTAACGGCACAAACAAAAAAATGGAAGCCTCAAAACTTGAACCAACCTTCCTGTTAGATAAAAAAATTATTAATATGTTGGTAAATTTTACCAATGGATTAATGATCGGTTGGTATATTACCAACTATTTTAATGATGTTAGTAATTTACTAACTACAATCTTTATTCGTCAGCAAAATTTCCAACTAATTGGATATTGGTTGGCAAGTTTACCAACAAATTACATTTCGTTACTAATTTACCAACACATTTATATTTGGTTGGTAAATTTAGCAACACAATCTTACCGTTAGAAAATGCTTGGTTAGTAATTCATTGGTAATATGTTAATAAAGTATATAAACAATTTTTTTGTCATATTTACCAACCGATATATACTTCATTGGTAATATTACCAACAAAAGGTGTGTGTTAGTAATATTTCAATTGGTAATCCATTGATAGAATGTTGCTAAATTTGGCGCCATTTTTTTCTGCCGTATTTACCAACTAAAATACTTAGTTAGTAAGATTTGGTTGGTAATCTGTTAGAATTTCGTTGTTAAGTTTTAAAAGATAGTTCAGTTAGAAATATGTTGGTAATTTGTTAGTAGAATACTAACCAACTTAAGTTGTTAGTAAAATCTGTTGGCAATTTGGGTTTTTTTTGTAGTTATATGCCTTGGTATGCTGACATCGTTAACTTTCTGGTGAGTGGTTTATTTCCACCTGGGGCCTCAACCCATCAAAAGCAGAGGCTGAAGTATGATGCACACTTTTATATATGGGATGAGCCCTTCTTATTCAAGTAAGGACCTGATCAGATGATGAGAAGGTGTATAGTTGAACAGGAGGTGACACAAGTGTTGGAGAGTTGTCACTTTTCACCATACGGTGGACACCACGGGGGAGAGCGAACCGCACATAAGGTATTGCAATCTGGTTTCTTTTGGCCTACTTTTTTTAAAGATGTCGCTATGTTTGTGAAGGGTTTTGATCAGTGTCAAAGAATGGGCACCATTTCTAAAAGGCATGAGATGCCATTGAGCAATGTACTGGAAGTTGAGATCTTTGATGTCAGGGGGATAGACTTCATGGGACCATTCCCATTGTCGTGTGGTATTCAATACATTTTAGTGGCAGTGGACTACATGCCCAAATGGGTGGACGAAGTTGCACTACCATCCAATGATGCAAAAGTGGTTGTGAAGTTCATCCGGAAACACATCTTCACCAGGTTCGAAACTCCAAGGAATATGATCAGTGATGGAGGTATGCACTTTATTAATAGTTCAGTGCGTAATTTGTTAGCTAAATAAGGGGTGAGACATAAGGTAGCTACAACATATCATCCACAGACTAGTGGGCAAGTGGAAGTGTCTAATAGAGAAGTCAAGCAGATTCTATAAAAGACGGTGAATGCCCAAAGGAAAGATTGGGCTGACAAGCTAGATGATGTTTTGTGGGCATACAGGACTGCATACAAGACACCGATAGGGACTTCTCCTTATCGAATGGTATTTGGAAAAGCGTGTCACATACCAGCAGAATTGGAGCATAAGGCATATTGGGCGATCAAAAAGTTGAATCTGGATGCTGAGTTAGCTGGAAGGAAGAGAATAACGCAGCTGCATGAGTTAGAAGAGTTCAGGCTTCACGCCTACAAGAATGCTAAGTTGTACAAAGAGAAGACCAAGAGGTGGCATGACAAGCATATTGTGTCACTCACCTTTGAGCCTGGTCAATTAGTGTTGTTGTTTAACTTAAGGTTGAAGTTGATCCCCGGAAAGCTTCGCTCTAAATTGAGTGGCCCTTTTGAAGTTGTTAGAATGACTCAACGTGGTGCGGTGGAGCTAAAGAACAAGGACAAGAGCTCTACTTTCCTTGTAAATGGGCAATGGGTCAAACACTATTTCAGGAATGATGTTGATCATGAGCTTGAAGCGCTCACATTGAATGACGAATGAGTCATGAGATGGGTCATGCCGCGACGTTAAATCAGGCGCTACACGGGAGGCAACCCGTGAACCCTTGTAATAGTTAGTATTTCTTTGCTTTTGTTTTGTTATTTCAATTCATAGGAATTAGTAAAAAAAATGATATATTCAGAAAAGTACAAAAAAATGAATCGTGCCACGACCAAAAACTAAGGCGATGGATGGGAGGCAACCCGTCGTGTTTTGACTAACAAGTTTTGGGCTTGAAATGTGCAGGAATCAAAAATTTTGATCCAAGGCAGCTCCATGAAGGAGCCACATCACAAAGAGGGGTCTAAATTTTATCTCACTTGGAATTAATTTTCCAAGTCGAGGCAGAATGGTCCGTATACTTGGCGCGTTGCAAAGAGAGGCTAAAAATTTTGATTCGACGGTAAGTTACTTTTACGTCAAAAAGAAGGCAGCTCTGTGATAGAGCCGCGTCGTGGAGCTTGGTTATGTTTTTTATTTCCTCAGGAATTAATTAAGTTGGCCAGGCAGAACACTTCGTGAGGAGCCTGCGTCACACCCAGGTAAGTCAGGTTTTGATTTTCATTAATTAAATGTGTTTTACCCATTTTTCTTTGAAAATAACCTGACCCAGTCCCTTTTTAACCCCTAATTTCCATCCCCACACCCATTTCACCCCAAATCACATGATTTTTCCCTTTCCTTGGCCTGGGAAAATTCTCACGTTCTCGTCGTATTGCGAAAAAAAAATCCACCCTCCTTCCCTTTGATTCTCTGCAACTATAAGACGACAGGTACATATTTTGCTACTCTTGTTAGCACAAATTAGGGCGTTTTGGTATAGAGAAATTGTTGTCACTATTTGTATGATTGTGTGTGATGTTTGGACTATAAAGGGTTGTGCTTACAGTGGTGTATGTGTGTTGCTTTGGGTGTTTTCGAATTCTTGAGTAGAACTCATCCACTATTTATTATTGGGGTTTGAATCGGTCTGGTTATGATTTTTGCATGAACGTGGGTATCTTCTTCCACATGTTGGGCTAGAGGAATGGGGCAGTAGTTTGATTCTAATTGTGGCTACTAAGTTGTGTATATCTGATATTTCGCAATCTGAGTAGAAATTACCTCTATTTGCTAGTATGGGAAGTTTGTTGCATATGTGAAGGGGTAGTTGACCATCTTATTCAGATTATTGTAAGTGTTGGTTTACTGTTGTTTTTCCTATCATGGTGGCTATGTGTAGTTGCATATCGAAGTGGTATAGTCATCTGGGACTTGAAGGATGAATTGGCATGTGTGTGTCACACTTGCAAGTTAGTTGTGGCTTAAGGCCATGTATTTCTAAAGTGTCATATAGGTACATCATAGTCGTGTGAAGTCTTGAGTAACACTACTTGATTGTTGAATGGTTGTGACAAATATTATGATGCTTATCTGGTTCCATGAATGTGTTAATTAAGTGAGCGTGTTGTCGGTCATTTTTGGGAAGTCTGAGTACCTAGGCTAAAGCATGATGTGACATAAGTGTGGGTGGTGTATGCATACCACCCAAATTGTGATCAATGCTATGAGTAGTGGGATGAACTATACTATGCTTGTAGGTAATCATGTCGAGTTCACAAAGACCCGGCAAGGAAGTGGCCACATCAAGCCACAGGAAACGTGTCCAGAGTGGGAACGTCTCACCTGCACATGCAGTTCTCAGGGGCCAAACTAGGCAGTTTGGGTGAAAACTGTAACCAAAGAAGGGAAGGCATGGAACAAAAAGCACACCGAGGCCACTTATTTCTCTGATGTTTGTATTGACAGGAACAGCTTGGCGTGTGAGTTCCTACAGATCCTAAGGCTAATTAGGGAGTTGCAGAGGGAGTTTATCTTTGCCGAACCAGAAGAGTGCAACTTGCAATGGTCCGAGAGTTCTACGCCAACTGGGCGCCGGAGGTAAGATCCCATTTTGTGACGGTGAGAGGAATCAATGTGCATATCACTCCCTCAGGTATAAATGACATATTGGGTACACCACAGGACATGGACCGGCTAGTGCTGACACGGTTAAATATACGCCCTCCATACCGGGTCATCTGACATACTCTGTGCGGTCCACAGTCCATGGCGTAATGGACTAAGCACAGCGGGAAGAGATATAACCAATCTCTTCCCTATGCTCACATGTGTCTGGCTAAAGGTTGTCTTGAACTATTTAATATCGGGTCTCCACTACACAGATATTACTCGTAATAGGGTGTGCTTGGTATATGCCTTGATGACTGGAACAAAGCTGAATATCAGAGTTGCTTTAATATCTGCTATGCGAAAGGCCCGGGTTCACAAAGGGCACAGGTATGCTTTTGGTGGCCTTATTACTAGGATGTGTCATGTTGCAGGTGTCCCTGAAGAAAATGTGGACTACATGGCACCCTTATTCCCAACACCGGTGGACATCACTAGGACCAAGGGACCCGACACTGAGTTTGGGCCAACTCTCACCACTATTGAGTGCCATTGACGAGATGAGTTGATTATGGCCAGAATGTATGGCTTAGAGATGCTGCTCCATCAGAATGGCTGCCTAGCGTCCACTGATATGCAGTTGGGAGAGGTTGAGAGGTGTTACCCCCTTAATGACCACGCTAAGGCAATACTTGGCATTGGTCCTGAGTGAATGAGTCGGTCGACAATGACATTCCGACTAATGAGGAGAGATTGTGGACCAGCTCAGATGTGGAGTCTGACTTGGATGAGGAGATAGACCTCACTCAGACCGGTGATGAGGCCGAATGGGGTGATGCAATGGAGGATTGATCAGGGAGTGTTTTCAACTTACCTCTTGAACTGTTCTGATAATTTTTGTAAAACACTGGGGACAGTGCTAATGTATATGTGTGGGGTAAGGGGTGAAAAGCATACCTGGTTTGTATATATTTTTATTGTTGAATATTGTTAGAGTCTATTTTTGTTTTTTGTTTTGTTTTATTTTTTTGGGTTCCTTGGAGGTTGGTTTTGGTTCTTTGGCCAAAGAAATACCCTTTGAACCGTGCAAAATACAAAAAATATTTTGTCTTTGTATGATTGAGTCAGTAGTCGTAGTTGAGTCACACTGCCCAATGATAGATGGATGACGATCGTCTTAAGGGAAATTTCATCATTGAGTTGTAGGTTGCGTTGTGCTGAAGCTGAAATTCTGAAAGGAATATGTATGAAAGCATGATTTGAAGCTGATATATGAATGCAATAATTTTTTTGTATTTGACTTGAATGATTGCAACTTAAGCTTAAATTGGACCTTGTGCATGAACTGATTGTGTGTTGTGATTGAACCATTCTTGATTAGAACTCATGTCATGTGTGGTGAGATTTTTGTAGTATTCATAAATGCATCTGAGTCTAGAACTTGCCCGGCATGTTATCGAAGCAAAATACAAGTGTTGCTGTGTTTAGAAGATGATAATAGGCTTTCTTTGAATTGTCTTGAATTTTAGCCTTATTGGAAATAATATCCCTAGTATAGCCCAATTGAGCCTTGTTAGCCTTGATTTTGTTCTAACCCACGTAATGAAGCCAAATCCCTTTTATTGATACTGTTAGCTTTGATCCCAAATACCTAATGCACTATGTTAGGAGGAAAAGTGAAAAGAGCGGAAAGAGTAAATAGGGTAGAAATGTTAGTTTGTTGGGGAAGAATGAAAAGAGGTGGTAAAATGATACCTCATGAGTTTGAATCTGAGATTGGCCCTGGTCCTTAGGACATTGTGCACTTCGACTAAGGTTAAAAGCCTAAGTTGAAGGTGTCTAACTTGGTAAATACCTCAATGATTGCCCTGGCCCTTACAAGGGCAAAGTGCACCCTAACTCGAGAGAAATCTCTAAGTCAAGGGTGTCTAGTGGTGAGTGTTTAAAAAAAATGAGAAAAAAAGAGCTATAGAAATAAAGGGGCGAGTGATAAATAAAGGTAAGGTGGGTAATACTAGTGGAAATATATGAAGAAAGAGGGGGCTGAAGAGAATAAAAAGTTGTGAATGTAAAAAAAAAGTTGAATATGGTGCATTAGAGGGGATAAGCCACTGATTTTATCTAAATGAATCCTCCCTACCTTAAGTTTACATTACAACCGGAACAAGTCCTATTTGATTTTGAGCATAATACACTTTATTAGTAGAGATGTACATAATGGGCATGCTTATGGTTCTCAATGCATATATGTTTAATGTCTTTGTTGAGTGAGAGTGTACCATGTTTTTAAAGTCCTCAAAGTATATTCAATTTGCTGATCTGAGTGTGTGGACTATTCTTTAGAGTGTGGGGCACTTTTTGTATGAAAGATAGATGATATGTAATGGTGCATATGTTGTTGAATGCGTTGGTTGCAAAAAGTTGTCAAGTCAATTACAGGAGTCATGCATACTTTGAATGAAATCATGTTTGTGTTAATTGTTTACAGATCCTCGGAAGAAAGTGGCGGATGCACAAATACCATAATAGAGAGTCTAGGTCTAGTTGGTAAGTTATTCGAGGACGAACAAAGCTCTAAGTGTGGGGTAGTGATCTTAGGCTTATTTATATGCCTAGAAATCTAATATTGCCCATATTTAAAGCTAAGTTTGAGTTCAATGTGTGTTTGTTTATAGTCTTATCGAGTCTTTTAGTTGTTTATGAGCTAACCAACATGATTAGTTGTGTAGGTGAGCTTAATTGGAGAAACAAGCACGAAAATGGACAATGGAGAACACAAAAGATCCGAGTCAAAAGGAAGCAAGGAAGAAGATTGAAGAAATGTCATTTAAGGCATCTCCGTATCCTCTTTGCATCACGGAGAGGAATTATAATTTGGCTCGTAAAGTACAATTCCAGGCAGAGCACTCAGTGCCCTCTCCGCGTCATGGAGAGGGAGTCTTAAATTAATTCACGATGCTCGAATTTAGGTAGAGTAGACCGTGTAGCTGTTGCGTCACGCCTTGATGTCCCAGTTTTGGCCGTTTCAACTTTTAGTATAAATAAACTAATACTTTATTTTATTAAATTATTCTTTTTCTGGGTTTTGAAGAACGACGACTTTTAGTATAAATTGGCTGTCATTTATCGTAGGCGATTAGAGGTCGGGAGACCATGATCATACATTTAACCCTGTGATTCATTGATTCGATAATTGATAAATATCCATTTTAAATGATATTAATTGCATGAATCCTGATAGAAGCTACAGCCCTGGACTTTACCCAATCTTTGTTTTTAAACCCTTGAAATTGAATCGCATTTGTTACATTTTGTTGAATTCTTAGAATTATAAAATAAATCACTTTTGGAATCTTGATAACACTTGTGCTTAGCTGAAAGTTGGAGAAATTAAGTGATTTTAAGCGTAAGTCCCTGTGGGTACGATACCCGGCTCTTTATAAGAGCCACTTTAATACTTGAACGACCACGTGCACTTGCGTGTGTGATTTGGGTGCAACAATTTTTTGCGTGTGCGATTTGGGCGCAACAAGTTTTTGAGTTGGCACTGGATCAAAAGGCATCAATTTGCCTACCTGAAACTGATGACATTGTCGTGCCATAGACTTTGTAAACACAACAGCTATTTGAAGATCATTGGATACATGTGGAAGAGTAATGACTCTCTTATCTACAGCTTCTCTGATATAATGACAATCCACTTCAATGTGTTTGGTCCTTTCATGATAAACTGGATTAGTAGCAATCTGAATAGCACTTGTGTTGTCAGCATGGAGAGGAGTGGGACTAGATTGAGGAAATCCAATTTCTGCAAGTAAACCATAAAGCCAAACAATCTCAGATCAAGCAGTAGACATTGCTCGATATTCAAATTCGGTGGAAGATTTTGATACACGGTCTTGCTTCTTACTCTTCCAAGATATCAAGGAATCTCCAAGAAACATGTGTTGATGTGAGGCCAAAAATACATATTTTTAATTATTATTTGACTCACATTTATTATTTATATTTGCCCTTTTTGAGCATTGATTTTATGAATTGTGCTAAATATTGTATTTTATTTGTAAGAATAAATTGGTGTAAAGTTGAAGAAGTTGGAACTAAAACGAATTAAATATGGAAGGTTGAAGAAGAAAATCAAATAGGCAGCTTAATGAATTAAATTATATAATAATATATAATATATAAAGTGAAAAGATTGCAAATTGCAAATTGCTGCAAATCAACGAATAGAAGTATTGCCACGTGTCAGTCAGCGACGGAAATAACAATGAAACTATTGAGGCGGTTACAGTTCGCACGAAATCCAATTCCGTTTGGATTTTGGTTTTCTAGTTTGTTTTGAACTCAATTATTTTATTTAGGGTTTTTTATCTCTATAAATAGTCCATATAAATAATTATGGGAGAAAAATTATAGGGTATCAAGTAGAAAGTCGTCAATACTTTTTAGGGTTCTTTTCTTCGTCTTATTTTCTTAGAGATTAGTATATATGTTCACTTTTTCAGCCTTTTAAAATTTATTTATCCCTTCACCAATAATTATTTATTTATTAGAGAATTTAATATCTCAGGTTGATGCTCATTTGATTCATCGAAAATATCAAATAGTAACAATTTCTGGACGCAAAAAGATAAATTATAAAATCAAATTTAAGATGATTGATTGATTGAAGGATAAATGATAAGATGTTATAATTATCATTTTTCTTTACATTATTAATGTTTGTTAGTCTGTAATCTTGTATATAAGATAATATAGTGTTTTAGTTTTAATGACCGATAGATTTTAAATATTATTTTATAAATTATGTGATATAAAATTCTCGCGCAAGGCGCGGGTTATTTACTAGATAATAAATGGGCGAGTCAACAATCCGCTCAAACTTGAATTGGCGGGATTGGAATTGATTTTGGCGCCTCGAAGTATGAGGAACCCTTGTGCATTTCTTTGGGTCGATACCCACATGGGTATTCTATGGAACTCTCCCTGGCAGTTGAAGATTCTACTTTACCAGGTTCCGTTCTCTTCCTCTAGTACTCAACTATCCATTTTCTTCCTTGATTTCGAGCAATTCATTATCTGTTTGTGTATTACGATTGTTAATACTAATCACACCTTCCATCAATTTCTGCTATTGATCCTGAATTTGCAGAAATTTATCATCCATATCTTCAATGTGCCTTTTTTTATTCTGGTCATAGCCATGCCGAGTATTGCTTGGTTTGATACCAATTGATGAATAAACAATGGCAATGGATAATTGAAGTTAATCTAGGAAAACCAGTTGGAAGAAGATGATGGCTACAATAGGGAATCTGGGTTTATAGTTTCAGATTAATTAAAAACAATAAAGCCCTTAATTTTTTATTATTATATTAAAATTAGATATAATCAAAAATCGTGGCAGAGTATTCCACCGGCCTCTTCTTCTTCCCAAAAGTCAAAAGGGGGCAATAGAGGATTTCAAGGTAATTTCTCTTAACATCTTCTTCCTCCTTTTAATTTAATTAAATTATTATAGTTGTTGTTGACTGCAATTATTCTATTCAAGTGGAATAGAGTAGCCACCCACCTTCAATGTTATTTCTTAATCATCACAACCACTATCTATCCACACACTTTTTTTTTCATGTCAAATTTCAACGAGTTAACTGAATTTATGGCATCATCATCTTCTTCTGTGAATAATTCACAATATTGTCCTCGATGGAAGTACGATGTCTTTCTAAGTTTTAGAGGTGAAGATACTAGGAAAACATTTACGGGTCACTTGTATGAAGGTTTGAAAAATAGGGGGATATTGACCTTTCAAGATGCTAGAAGGATAGAACATGGAGATTCGATTCCAGAAGAACTCATGAAAGCTATCAAAGAGTCTCAAGTTGCGCTCGTCGTTTTCTCAAAGAATTATGTTACATCAAGGTGGTGCTTGAATGAACTAGTGGAGATCATGGAATGCAAGGATGAAAATGGACAAACAGTCATACCAGTCTTCTATGATGTGGATCCATCAGACGTTCGGAACCAGAGGGAGAGCTTTGCAGAATCCTTTGCCAAACATGAATCAAACTATAAGGATGATGTTGACGGAGTGCAGAAGGTGCAAGGATGGAGAGTTGCGCTAACTGCTGCCGCAAATCTAAAAGGATATGATATCCGTGACGGGTGAGTTTAACATAATTGTTTTACATGAAAAGAGAATGATGGTAGATTATATATGTTTCTATCAGTAATAAGGCATAGTCCTATCAATTTAATTAGAGAGAATATATACCTAAAAATCTTCCTATACTATTCAAGTTTTTGAACTTTCATGCTTAAACTATGGACTGTTTAATACCCTCCTGAACATTAACAATATGACATACATGATAATCCTTGACTTCCTTACATTTTCCTCAGTCGATCTTCTTATTTATGTAGGATTGAATCAGAGAATATTCAACAGATCGTCGACCACATCTCTTTCAAATTATGTAAGAGTGCTTATTCTTTATCTTCTTTGCAAAATGTTGTGGGAATAAATGCTCATTTAGAGAAACTAAAATCGCGACTTCAAATAGAAGTCAATGATGTTCGAATTGTAGGGCTTTGGGGAATAGGTGGAGTTGGTAAAACAACAATAGCAAAAGCCATCTTTGATACTCTATCTTATCAATTTAAATCTGCTTGTTTTCTTGAGGATGTTAAAGAAAATGCAAAAAAGAATCAATTGCATTCTTTACAAAATATCCTTCTCTCTAAAGTATTAGGAGAAAAAGATGAGTACGTTGATAATAAGTCTGATGGGAAGGTCTTGATTCCGAGAAGACTTTGTTCTATGAAGGTGCTAATTGTGCTTGATGACATAGATCATAGTGACCATTTGGAGTATTTAGCAGGTGATGTTTGTTGGTTTGGTAATGGAAGCAGAGTTATTGTAACGACTAGAAACAGACATTTGATAGACAAGGATGATGCAATATATGAAGTGCCTACACTACCTATTCATGAAGCAATGCAATTATTCAATCAATGTGCCTTCAAAAAAGAAGTTCCAGATGAGCGTCTTAAAAAATTCTCGTTGGAGTTAGTAAATCACGCTAAAGGCCTTCCTTTAGCCCTCAAGGTGTGGGGTTCTTTGCTGCATAAGAGAGGCATAGATGAGTGGCAAAGAACTGTAGACAAAATAAAGAAAAACTCTAGTTTAGAAATTCTTGAAAAACTCAAGATAAGTTATGATGGATTGGAGCCCGAAGAGCAAAAGATATTTCTAGATTTGGCATGTTTCTTCCGGAGAAGTGGAAGAAATAGAGTCTTGCAAATTCTTGAGAGTTGTGATTTTAGAGCTGAATACGGATTGAATGTCCTAATTGACAAATCTCTTGTGTTCATCTCCAAAAGTGACACGATTGAAATGCATGACTTGATTCAAGATATGGGTAGATATGTAGTGAAAATGCAAAAGGAATCGGGAGAACCTAGCAGAATATGGGACATTCAAGATTTCGAAGAAGTGATGATCGACAATACAGTAAGTAGTCTAAACTATGCAGTAATATTCAATTTCGAGTTTTCATATATCATAATTTGTTTATCTTATGTTATTAAGTCATGAATTTGTCTAGTAGTTGCTTAATATGTTTAATCAAACTTTCATTCTTTAGATTAACTTGTAATTTGTATGATATTTTGTACATAATAACTCAATAATGATTTTTTTAAAGCTAATATTACCATCAATTTACTCTGAGTAACCTTTTATTAATAAAAATCCTCAATTGGAAAAATCGAAGTTAAGAGGGACAAAACTTAACTTACCCGTTCCCAGATCGGAATTTACTTGATTATTGACTATTTTTTAATTAAAAGAGGACAATTATTGGTATGGTTTCAATTGCAGTTTCGTTCTATCACAACATGAAATTTTTTTTGACTAGACTTTAAAGAACTCAAAAGATGAATCATAAGAAAATAGAATTATAGAGTTGATTACATAGAGTATCTCTCCTTAGTGACATAGTTCTTCTGAAAGACCACCTAACTAATTTGTACCTTCAAACTTTTTGATGGTAGTAGCTCTTCAAAAACAGCAAGTGCAATAATAATTAATACAAAATAACAAAATATGGCATTGCGAAGAATGATAAAGTAGTCATACTGGCATGCAGATTTTATGTAGACATTTGAAGTTATACTTTGATCAGGGAAGGCAATGGAAGCAATCTGGCTAGAAGATATTCATGACCTATGCTTTAGCAAAAAAAAACATGGAAAATATGATTAATGAATGAAATATATCATAACTTCAATGAAGTAAAAAAACAAAGACAGAGATTAATATTGTAAGAGAGAGAAAGACATTTAGTAAAGTCCGTTAGGAGGGGGGAGAGAATGTCTATTATTCAAAGTTTAGGGGTTCAATTGTAAAGAAAAATTGGGGGTGTTTATGATTTTCACTTTATGTTATTACGAAGTAGAATTGTAGAATTATTGCACAAACTATTTCTCTTACCAAACATATTTCTTAAAAAGACCTAGCAAATATCATGCCTTAATTATTATATTTACGGTGCTAGTTCTTCAAGAACTTTTTAATGCAATAATAAATGATACAGAATAGAAAAATATAGCATTTCGAGGAGTGAGAAAGTAGTCATACTAGCATGTGGATTTTACACCGACATTTGAAGTTATGCTCTGTAGACTAATGATCCTTCTATTAGTGAACAAGAATTAGTCTAGTAGGCGCTTAATATGTTTAAGTCAATTTCAATTTTTTTATTAACTTGAAATTTGTACATATTTTGAACATAGTAAATCAATCAGTAATTTGTTAAGTTAATATCACCCAAAGTAGAAAGATCCACAAATGCAAAAATACAAGGAGGGCCAAAACTTACCTTATCAATCCCCAATCTGGAATTCACTTGATCATTAATTACTTTTTATTTAAAAGATGAAAATTTTTGGTATTGTCTCAATTACAATTTCGTCCTATCACAACATGAAAAACTTTTTGACTCGACTCTAAAGAACTTGTCAAAAAATGCATTACTAGAAAATAGAAATATAGAGCTAATTGCACAAAGTATTTCTCTTTAGCGACATTTTTCTTAATAAAGAATAATAACTAACATTGTACTTACTATTTTTTTGATGGTGCTAGCTTTGCAAGAACTTCAAGAGCACACTCCCTTCGTCCTATTTTATGTGGCACCGGACACGGTGTTTAAGAAAAAAGAAGACTTTTGAAACTTGTGGTCTAAAACAATCCTTAGATATTTGTGTGGTTGTAAATCATTTCAATCATTTCATTAAGAGTAAAAAGGAAATTTTAAAGTTAAACTATTTCTAGTTATAATAAGGTGACATTCTTTCTGGGATGGACTAAAAAGGAAAGGGTGCCACATATAATGGGACGGAGGGAGTAAATATAAAACATGACGAACTTTGCGATTGCAAGGAGTTAGAAAGTAGCCATACTGGCATGCTGATTAGCACAGACATTTAAAGTTATACTTTGTAGACTAATGAACCTTTTACTAGGGGACCAAGGCAATGGAAGCAATGTGGATATATGGTGTTCAAAACCTATGTTTTAGCAAAAAAGCCATGAAAAACATGAAAAGGCTTAGAATATTATACATCAGTGGTTTTGATACACATGATGACTTCATTGAGTACCTGCCCAACAGCTTGCGTTGGTTTGAATGTCATAAGTATCCTTGGAAATCATTGCCGGAAACTTTCGAACCCAAAAGGCTTGTTCATCTTGATCTCCACTTGAGTTTGTTGTGTCATTTATGGACTGGAATAAAGGTACAATAGCTTATCTTCAATTTATTTATATTTTAGTCAAACATATTAACTATTCTAGTGATCATTGATAAACCTTTTATTGACATAAGTGTGTCTTTTGATTACCCCAATCTGACATGGTAACACATGTGACATACAATTGTTACTTGTTGGGTGGTATATTAACTAGCTCCAAACGATAAAAACGGTTCAAAAATACTCTTCCTCTACCCAGTGGATCAAATTGTTCCCTCCTGTCACATGTGACATAACATAGTGTTTATCTAGTCACTGAGTGAGTTTGAGGTCTATCTTACAAAACGTGTCAAGTTTAGGGGTTATCCAGGTATTTATCCTATATAAAACGTATTATAAATTTATGAGAATTTAAATATGTGCATATTTCAAGAACAATTTTATAAAAGAACAAAAAATGGCTTAATTTTTCAAGTAATAAATTATGGGTTGGGTTAGAATTTTGTGTGGACCAACAAATAATAATGCGCGTTTGATTAAAATTTCATTACATGTCAAATAGTTGGGCGGTGGGGAAACTTTAAACCAGAAAAAAATGTTAGGGGCAAATTTTATTCAATAGGTGGGAGCACGACATTTTTGAGTCATTTCTAATACATTATGTGCAAATTTGATCCAATAGGTAGAAGCAAGTCATTTTAAGCCATTTCTAATTTGTTAGGGGAATTTTTTACCGTCTTTAGTTTGTAATTACACTCAATGTTATTTACGGCGCTTTTAAGCCCTAAAACGAGGCTCAAAACATGATGGACACTTCCCGTCGCTTAATTTGCCCTTCAGTGTCTTCATCAATATGAGAAGACAAGAGTTTGAGAGAGAACTCAGCTTGATTATTCTCACAAGCTATTGGAGTTTAAATAGCTAAGTAGACATGTCCTAAAAAGAAAAGGAAATCAATACCTAATCAATACAAATCAAGCTGGAGTAAACCTAGGTGCAAATCAAGCTACCTACTATATTTACATATGCTATAGAATATTCCTAGGATTCTAGCATTACCCCTCAAGGTGGTGCATACAAATTATATGTACCAAGCTTGTTACATATATAACTTGTTTTGGGACCAGCTAGGGACTTGGTGAATATGTCTGCAAACTGATCACTTGACCGCAGGAACCTTGTGACTATGTCTTCTGAAAGTACCTTTTCTTTAACAAAATGACCATCAATCTCTATTTGTTTGGTCCTCTCGTGAAATACTAGATTCGATGCAATGTGAAGTGCAACTTGATTATCGCACACAAGTTTCATTCCTTTAGTATCTCCAAATTTTAACTCCTTCTATAGGTTCTTGATCCATATGAGTTCACATGTTGCCACTGCCATAGCCCGATATTTTGCTTCTGCACTAGATCTAGCAACCACATTTTGTTTTTTACTTTTCCAAGACACCAAATTTCCTTCAACTAGAACTCAATTTCCAGAAGTGGATCATCTGTCAGAAGGTGGCCCTGCCCAATCTGCATCTGAATATCCAATAATTTTCTCATGTCCTCGGTCTTCATAAAGAAGTCCTTTCCCTGGAGCAAATTTTATGTATCAAAGGATGCGAATAACTGCATTCCAATGACTATCACAAGGAGAATTCAAGAACTAACTTACGACACTAACCGGAAAGGTAATATCAAGTCGAGTCACCGTGAGATAATTCAACTTTCCTACCAGCCTTCTATATCTTCCTGGATCGCTAAGAGGCTCCCCCTAACCTACTAGGAGCTTTAAATCTGAATCCATTGGAGAATGAATAAGCCTACTATCTGTCATCCCTGTCTCTTCAAGAATATCAAGTGCATACTTCCTTTGTGAAATGGCAATTCCTAATTTGGATTGAGCAACCTCAAAGCCCAAGAAGTACCTCAATCGACCAAGATCCTTAGTCATAAAATGCTGGAAAAGGTGATGTTTCAATTTGGTAATTCTCTCATCATCATTACCTATGATAACTATGTCATCAGCATACACTACCAAATACATGCACAAACCTGGAGCAGAGTGACAATAGAACACAAAATGATCAGTTTCACTCTGTACCATGTCAAACTCCTGAATAACCATGCTCGAGGAGACTACTTCAGGCCATAAAGTGTTCGTCGTAGTCTGCACACCATGTTACTAGACTCCCCCTTAGCAACAAAAGCAGGTGGTTGCTCCATATATACCTCATCTTTGAGATCTCCACGAAGAAAGGCATTTTTAATATCCAACTGGTAGAGAGGCCAATGACGAATCGCAGCCATGGATAAAAAGAGATAGACTGAAGCAATCTTGGCCACTGGAGAGAAAGTATCACCATAGTCAAGACTAAAAATCTGTGTATAACCTTTGGCTACTAGTTGAGCTTTTAGGGATCAATCTGTCCATTGGGCCCAACCTTCACTGTATATACCCACTGACAACCAACTGTAGATTTATCTGGAGGTAGAGGAACAAACTCCCAAGTACCACTAGAGTGTAAGGAAAACATCTCTTTGATCATAGCGTGTGGCCAGCCTGGATGAGAAAGAGCTTCACTTGTAGTCTTAGGAATAAACACAGATGATAGTGATGATACAAAGGCAGAATGGGTTGGTGACAAACGATGATAGCTCAAACAAGTATAGATAGGATGAGGGTTACGAGTAGAGCGATTACCTTTTCGAGTGGCGATGGAAGGACTCTGTGTAGACAAGTCCTCAGCATGCAAGGATTCTGATGGAGGGCGTGAATCATCTGGGCACGGATGACGTTGATAGGTTAATAGTGGTAGAGGTGCAGAGGAGGTAGATGGAGTCATAGGTATTGATGTGGAAGGATAAACTATGGCGGGATCCCCAAAAGATGGAACTGGTAGAATTTCAGAAATGTCTAATTGTTCAGTAGAAAAGGATGTAAAGTAGGTCTGACCTTCAAAAAATGTAACATCAGTTGACATAAGGTATCGCTGAAGGTCAGGTGAGAAGTATCAATAACCTTTTTAATTTGTACTCTTTAATAACCAAGAAAGACACATTTAAGAGCACGGGGAGCGAATTTGTCTTTTCCTGGAGTGAGTATATGGACAAAGCATGTGCTCCCAAAGGCGTGTGGTAGAAGAGAGAATAAAGTTGACTTGGGAAACAAAACAGAGTGTGGTACCTGATTATGAATAGCAGAGGAAGGCATACATCAGATAACAAGAGGTAAGCATTGCGTTCCCCCAAAATCGCAATAGAACATTTGCTTGTATGAGAAGAGTGTGTGCAGTCTCAACAATATGCCTATTTTTTCTCTCTGCAGTGTAGTGTAAGGACAAGATGCCTGATAAAGAATTCCATGGGAAGACAAATTGTTTAAATATTCATGTGCATTATCACTACAAAAAATGCGAATAGAAACACCAAACTGGTTTTATTTCAACACAGAAAGTTTGAAATATGGAAAATAATTCAGAACGATCTTTCATTAAGAACATCCAAGTGTACCTTGAGTAATCATCAATGAAAGTAACAAAATAATTAAAAACCAATGTAGAACTGACTCTACTAGGAACCCAAATATCAAAATGAACTAAATGAAAAAGAGATTTTACACGATTATTAGCACTACGTGGAAAAGTAGCTCGGGTGTGCTTCCCCAATTGACATGACTCACAATATAACTTAGACAATTTGGACAAGCTAGGTACCATCTTTTGAAGGATAAACTAGGGTGTCCCAATCGTCTGTGGATTAAATCTGGAGAGTCTGAGATTGAACAACTACAGTGGATTTGTGAGAATTGAGATAATAAAGTCCATCTGACTCATGCCCTTCGCCATTCATCCTTCTCGTACTGAGGTCTTGTATGACAAAGAAGTCACTAAAAATGAAAAATGAGACGAAACAATTTTAAGTCTTAGCCAAACGACTTATTGATAAGAGGCTAAAGGGACAACCAGGGACATAAAGAACATTATTTAGAGTCAAGGAAGGTAAGGGATTAGCTTGACCGACTCCGGCTAACATGGTCTGAGAACCATTAGCTAATGTAACAGTGGGAAGGGACTGAGAGTAAGTAATACTAGACAATAAAGATTTGTTACCAAAAATGTGGTCAGAAGCACCTGAGTCCATAACTCAAAGGCCAAGTATGGTGGACTGTGAGATACAAGCAACAAGATTAAATAGATTACCAACCTGGGCAACGGAAGCTATTGATGAAGATGTCTACTTACTTGCCTGTTACTGAAGAAAGTCATTATATTCTACCTCAGACAAAGAGTACAATTGATTGGTGGAATTACTAGTGTATTCAGTTTGAGCAACATGAGCATTCTTTGGTTTACCATGTAGAGAGTAGCACACCTCACGGGTATGACCCAATTTGTTACAATAACCACATCTTGGTTGTTGTTTCCCATGTCGGCCTCCATGCCAATTTTCGATCTGAAATGCAGTCTGAGATGTAAGGACAGAAGAATCTGCAAGTGGTATTGGATGACTAGACTGTTAGCATGATTGGACAGATTCTAAATAGCTGTACATATCTATGTTATAACTCTAAATATTTGTGTAATGATGATAGGAGATAGCATAGATTAATGTACATATTTTCAGAGATATTACAATTAGGAATAGCATATATTTAGGGATATATAGCAGATTTTTAGGCATGTAAATCAGAATTCTTTCTATTTAATGGAAGAACTCTCATTTGAGAGAACTCATTCAACAAAATTTACATGGTATTAGAGCCTTTTTCAGTTCTTTGATTCTTAGTGTCTTTCATCTGTGGTTTCTTTCAGAATTTTTTTTGAAAGTTTTGGTTCTGCTTACTGTTTTTTAGTCAACAGTAAAGTCCTAAGTATCTTGGAATTTTAGGCATCTTGGATTCTTAGTCTTGGTCATTCTGGTTATTTTGTATCATTGCATTTCTATCTTCCTTAACTTGTCAAGAACATGGCGTCATATCAGTTTGAGTCCTTCCATGTTCGTTTCATAGGAAAAAATTACTCTGCCTGAAAATTTCAATTCCAACTATTTGTCACTGGAAAAGAATTATGGGGACATATAGATGGAAGCGATCCTACTCCTACTGATCCTACAAAGCTCAGTCAATGGAAGGTTAAAAATGCTCGGGTGATGACATGGATTTTAGGGTCAATTGATCCTCTTATTGTTCTTAATCTCAGGCCATACAAGACAGCAAAGGCCATGTGGGATTATTTACAAAAGGTTTACAACCAAGACCATAGCGCAAGGCACTTTTAGTTAGAGCATGAAATTGCTATGTATTCTCAATGAGGTCTCTCTGTTCAAGATTATTTCTCTGGATTTCAGAACTTATGGGCTGAATTTACCGATATCGTTTATGCTACAATACCTTCTGAATCTATCTCCATCATTCAAGGAGTTCATGAACAAAGCAAGCGAGATCAATTTTTGATGAAATTACGATCTGATTTTGAAAATGTTCGCTCCAACTTGATGAACTGTGATTCATCTCCCTCGTTGGATGTCTGTTTTAGGGAATTACTTCGTGAAGCGTCTCTTCACACAAAATGCTTTTCATCAAGGAAATATTGTCACTGTCGCATTTGCAGCTCAAAGGAAAGGAAAGGGCATGGATATGGCTAGAACTCAATGCTATAGTTGCAAGAAATATGGTCATATTGCTAGCAACTGTGGCAAGAAGTTCTGTAATTATTGTAAACAACAAGGACACATTATCAAAGAGTGTCCCACACGTCCTCAAAACCGTAGGGCAAATGCTTTTCAAGTTGGGATAAATGGTTCAACTACAGATAACTCGTCTTCAGTAGGACAAGTTCTTACTCCTGAAATGGTACAACAAATGATCTTGTCAGCATTTTCAGCTTTGGGGCTGCAAGGTAATG
>JAJOOF010007328.1:0-75342 GCA_029582545.1 Solanum lignicaule | reverse complement strand
TTAATGTATGGACTTGATGAAAATGGTCCTTTATGTATCATAAATTGTGATCAATTTGGTCCTTAACCCTAAAATTAATATTTTATTTTATTTTGCCGTCAAAATACACGGAATATGTAAAAGATGCACTCGTTCAAGACTTTCCTTCCTCTGTTTCCAAAAATTCCAAAATGACACATCAATTTTTTTTTAACCAAAAGGGCAAAATCGCTTCTGACGGAGCGATTTTCTTCTAACAAAATTGACGCTGTTACTCCTTTAAAAAACATAAAAATCGCTGCCGGTCCAAAAAAAAAATTCTTTTTTCTTTAAAATCGTTGTTGTGAATTTTTTTTTTTTTAACAACGCTGCCTCAACAACATTTAAAAAATAGAAATAACTGCTATAGCAGCCATTTTCTTAAAAAAGTTTAAATTTTTTTTTATTAAAAATTCTCGAGGCGAGGACTGCTTAAAAAATAATGGGAAATCGCTCCACGAGTAGCGATTTTAGTTAAATTTTTTTTTAAATAATTGCTGCCATTAAAATTTTAGGGTTAAGGACCAAATTGATCACAATTTATGATACATAAATGACCATTTCCATCAACTCCATACATTAAGGACCAAATGGAATCAAATCCCATACATTAAGGACCATTTTGATCATTTTCTCTCATTATCTCTACTGCCTTTTTTCTGTTTCTTCATTTCCATAAACTCTTTCTCAACTGCTTATAGTTTGAACTGTTCATTAGTCACTATTGGGTAATAATTAGTAACATTAGAGTTCACTATTGGATACTTGCTTGCCTTTACCAATGATTCAATACATATGACATGACTCCATATGTACTTCCTGAATTATATAGGACTATGGTTTAATGATGTGAAGTTCAATCATGTTGTTATTTGATTTAATCATTAAGCAGCTATGTTTAACTTGCAGATCATACATGCATAGACTGTGATACCTGTCGATGGATGGCTCCGGTAATTATCAATACTTCTTAATATCTTATACACTAGAATAGCATCATTTCACACTATGGTTCCCACATTTTCTTTTAAGTTATATGTAAATAAACCATGATACATGTGAACAATTCATGGGACTCACATTTAAGATAATAACGATGCGAATTACTATTCAAAATTGAGAATGAATTTTGATTCTTGGCGGTCTATAACAAGGTAAAACCTCTGTATGGTGGGAAACTGGATTTACCCATATGTCTTGTTTAATCATTTTGTCTACTCTTAGTGGTGAAATGAGTTGGGCGTTATTGACCTTTTGTCTTAACAATACTAGGCGACAGGAAGGATTTCCGCAGTTAGTGTAAACTTAGTGGTATGGATATTTAGTTCAGGTAGAAGAAAGCTTTAGATTAGATGTAATGCTTAAATAGTTGAGGAAGAATCTACAAGAACGGAACACACAAGCACAGTAGAAGGATTGACAACAATTTTCAAAACTCTTACCAGAATTTAGGTGGTTAAGATGACAAACAACTTGAAGTGTGGAGATCAAAGGAAAGCCCAGAAATATGTTAATTGCATCAATGCTTGGAATAAAAGTTACGCATTAATATTTAAGGAGTGGGACAACAACACCAAAGTTTTTTGATCCAATGACGAATGCCTAAAGGAGGTACAGTTTTAAATTTTAAGGGACATTATACATAAAAATGGGAAAACATGGACCAATTGAGTGTGTATGTCCTCCAATGCAGTTGGATTACGAGAAAAATGAGAGGGGAGAATATAATTAGGTTAACATTATTGTTTGGGGAATCAGTCTAGCAAGAAGAATGAACTGTAAAGACCTTTCTGATAAGATGAGGTTGAGCAAGTAGTGAAGAACTGTTTCGCAGATAGACTCCGGGACCAAACGGTTTTACTCCTGCTCTACCCATATGTATAGATTGTTGGCTAAATTATATATGACCAATGTATTTTTTCTACAACATAATGCAAAAAAGCACCACCTTGGTCTAGCATTAATGAATTCTTCATATTTATGAACTTGTATGTGTTCAGTGGTGTGGCAGACTGTGTTGTCAAAGACATGCTAGAGACCTGAAGCGAGGCTCAAAACATGTTGATCTCTTTGCCTCGCTTAATGTGCACTTCAGTGTCATTTTTAGGGCTCTAATACATACTTTTCCTTGCCAATGATCGTTTCTTGAAGAGGTGACACTAAACAATTAATATTTCACTAAACAGACCTTGGAGATTTTTTGTGCTTTTCACTTTTGATAACACTGGTGTTAGATCATCAGAACTTCTATTTCCATCCTACTGTATTCGGGTTTCATCTCTGTTGGATGTCGTTTCCTAACTGCAATTATTGAACGAGAACAAACATGAATTCTAAGAAATTGGTTATAATCAAAGCCAAATCTATAAATACATAGACTTGTTGAGGGCACTCAGTTCTACTGTCGCAGTGGTCCCCTTTAATTGGACAGATGAAAACCTAATTTTGGGAGTGACATTGCTTTATTTCTTGTACTTTTTAGGAGAACTTTACAAGAGCTGGTGATATGTCAGCAGTCTTTAAACAGCCCAGCTGTGAAGAAGAACGAGTGAGGGCTCTTCAGGTGCTAGTTTTTTTTTCCATCTATCATGTGGATTGGGAACATTGCTATTGATTATCTATTTCAAAATTGTTAAACAAAAATCATTCTGGCAAAAGAGCTTTAGGCGGAAAAAAGTATGCATAGCAGTTCTATAATTCTATGTTAATATGCATTTAGCTTGGAGAAACTTTATCTGATGCTCTTATCTTATCATTAATTAGTTCCAAATACTTTATAGTTTCTCTGACTTTCTATTTGGATTAATGATGTTGCAAGGCCTTACTCTCATGTCCAACAAGTTCAATCCATACAGAGAAGCCTCCTCATGATATTTTAGAAGTTCAGAAAACTTTCCCAATTCCAATAGATGAGCATACATTGCTGGTATATTCATTCTCCTTTTGAAATTTTCTCTTTTGCTTATTTCTCTCTAAAGGATCTGATGTAATTGAAAGAGTCTGTCCACAGAAATTAATTTGATTCAGACAACCTGTCGATTTGTGAATACTGTTGTGTTCATCGTCATCATCATATTTTACATAAATGTAAATGAGATCCGGTTGTAGGCTGGATTCGCTTTGATGTGTGCTCTCATTTTACTAGTCAATAACTTTTTGAATTTGCAGATTAAGTTGCTAAAGTGGCATCATGTAATACCACACAATGCGTGAAAACTTGTCTTTGGTGATCTTAATCATGAAAGAGGTCTTTATTTCTTTCAAGGCCATGGGAACTTGCAGTCAGGATACCAGCACTTGATTGAAATAAACTTGGGGGATAATCTTTTCATCATCGCTATGAGAAGGAAAAGAAGAAAAATGACGTGGTTTTAATATTTTTGCATGATGAATTATTAATTGCAGACGTCAATGCTCTTTATAAAGTAGAAATATTTCCCTCATAAATGTGGGATGTCCTATTGTTCTACTCACTACATTAATATTTCCCTCATAAGTTTGGGATATCCTATTTTTCTACTCACTACATTTTGAAATGCTATTTTTGTGAGATATATGATGCATCACTTCATTCTGAGTATGCCAGGATAATGGTTTTTGACAAGGAATGATTAATGAACTTATATGCCAAACAAGGATATTCATAAAGGATATTCATAGGAAAGAATGAAGATAATAAAAGCATAATCTGTTCACTTGGTTTAATTTTTGCAGCTGATGGAAGTTCCGTCAGCTAAATAATATTTGTTAGTACTAACAAATTTCAGCAGTTCTTCAAATATTTTCGTTTCAAAAGAAGTGTTCCACATGGCTAGCTTTTTGCGTGGAGATGACCGTACATGTGGTGAAATTCATTGATACAGTATTCACTATAAGTTTCTTTTTTAATCGTATCATTATGAAGTCTCCTGATATTTTTATGGAAAAACATTTAGCATTATTGACTATTAAAATTTATAAGTTACTCTTAATGCCACGTCTCTTTTCCTATCTGGCACCCACAGACGCATAGAACAGTGCAACTGCACCAATTTCCTGAGATTTGTGTCTGCTTTGTCTAAGAGTCTTCTACAACTTTCAGGGTGTTTACCACTGTGGTTATCATTCTGACAAGTCATTTGGAGCAGCTTCTTATTTGATCGTTCGTGCTGAAGGAAATATTCTTGTTGACAGGTATTTCAGTATTCATAGTTCATCACAGCTGTTGATTTCACAATAAACAATACACAAGGGGCGGCTGAAGAGGACTAATTTAGTGAATAGGGGAATGTTACCATTACTTGGAAACAATATAAGGGATGTTGGGTTGTGCTAGATATCTAGAATTTTCGAACTTGGATGCATATTAATTCAGTACTGACATAACTAACCATTTTCAGTCCAAGGTACACAACAAAACTGGAAAATAATCTTAAAATGTTAGGTGGAGCTCGTTACATGTTCCTCACGCACAGGTATGGTGATATCATTTTGCATCATGTTCATCTCTAACATGCACTAATTATTATTTTGATTACCAGCGATGATGTCGCAGATCATGAGAAATGGTCAAATCATTTAGGCTGTGAACGGATTCTTCATTCGCTGGAGGTAATATATTCAATTTGTTGAAACTTTTTGTGTGACTGATCATCTAAGATATCATTATAGAGCTCGTTCTTCTAGGAGGCAGAATATCGGGCAGCTGCTGTGCTGTTTCCAATAGCTAAGTTTACATATCCTAAAAAAGAAAGGAAATCAATACAAATCGATACCTAATTAAAATAGGAGTAAATCTAGGAATAAATAAGCTACCTACTATATTTACACATATGCTATAGAATATTCCTAGGATTCTAACATCTTGCAACAAGAGAATCTACCCGATAAGACTTGGCTTTGAGTCTTTCTTACTGAGAAGGTAACGGATAGCAGCATGATACAATCACCTGAGTCCCCACAAGATAAGAACGGAATTTGTTGAAGGCATAGACCACGACCAATAGCTCTTTTTCAGTAACTGTGTAGTTCATCTCAACAACATCAAGAGTCTTACTGGCGCAGGTGAATAGAGTGAAATACCTTCTCCTTTCTTTTACCTTGGACAACTGCCACTGTGATATCGCTGGAGTCGCACATAAGCTCAAATGGCAGATTCAATCTTGAGCTATAATAATTAGTGCAATCACCAATTCCTCCTTGAGTTCATCAAATGCCTTCAAGCATGCTTCATCAACGATAAATTTAACATCCTTCTCGAGTATAACTTGCACATAGGGTTCAACACCTTAGAGAAATCTTTAATGAAGTGCCCATTAAACCCTGTGTGGCCAAATAATTTCCGCACAGTGCACACCCATAATGGACATAGGAGATGGTAATTTTTCAATGGGAAAAACGACAAATATACCCCCCGAACTATTGTAAATGGTATGCAAATACCCTCCGACATACTTTTGGGGCATTGGTGCCCTTGCCGTCCAAAAACTAGAGCATATATGTCCTTCACTCTAACGGAAGACTAAATAGGGACATGTGGCACAATCTTATTCATTGATCCGATATTTAATAAATTTATACCCAAAATAAAAGCCCCACCCTATTAATTAAAAAACCCACCCAAATACAAAATACCCACACACCCAAATTATAACCCAAAACCCCAAAAGACTTCACTTTCATTCAGCCATCCCCGTCGAAAACCACCTCTCACCGACGACAACCACTACCATGAACTCCACCTTAACTATCGGTTCATCATCCTTTTTCCACCACTCCATTTACGATCCCCAAAATTACTTCTAAGACCTATAGTAGAAGATTTGTCTTCCAAGCCTCGCCAATGGTAATTCCTAGTCAAACCCATTAATCTCTACCGTCCAATCCGCTGGTGTCACCGTTATTTTCGCCGTCGTGGCCTTAGGGAATTTTCCAATCGAAACTCGATTGATAACGGCTGAAACCCCACCACCTTTTGTAATTGAAAAACAATACCAAAAGGTAGAAGAAGATTTACCACAGTCCCAGTTCTTCGAATCTAGTCCTCAACCATTGAAGCCCTAAAAGATCTCCTCTAGAAAAAATTAGAACCAGGGGAGGACGAGTCTGCTCAGCTGGAGAATACGGAATACAAATTCTTGACGACAAGGTTGTTGGATGAAATGGGCGAGGCTTCTAGATGCAAGGGAGATTTTAAGAATGCATTGTTGATGGATAGATGTGGTGAGGGGGTGAAGGTGATTCAAAGGTTAGAGGAGGCATGGTTAGCTGTGGAAGAGAACAAAGTGAAGGAATTTGGGTGTGGGGATTTTGTATTTGGGTGGGTTTCTAAATTAATCGGGTGGGGCTTTTATTTTTGGGTAGAAATTTAGTAAATGTCAGGTTGATAGATAAGATTATGACACGTGTATGTCCGTTAGTATGAAGGGTATATATGTTTTAGTTTTTGGGCCGCAGGGGTACCAATGCTCCAAAAGTATGACGGAGGGTATGTGCATACCATTTACGATGGTTTGGGGGTATATTTGTCCTTTTTCCCTTTTTCAATTGCTTCCACCTTTTCTTGATCAACTTCTAAGCCCCTTTTTGACACCTTATGTCTAGGACAATTCCCTCTTGGACCATAAAATGTGGCACTTCTCCCCGAGTGAGAACCAAATTTGTCTCCTAACTCCGTCCAAGCACTCGATCCAAGTTATTCAAGCAATCATCGAATGACTTCCCGAAGATAGAGAAATCATCCATGAATAACTCAAGACCTCAACAAAGTCTTCGATCATGTTGCCCTCATGCACCTCTGAAATGTTGTTGGCGCGTTACATAATCCAAACGATATTCACTTGAAAGAATGTGTTATATGGGCAGGTAAATGTGGTCTTTTCTTGGTCCTCTAGAGCAATGACTATCTGATTGTAGCCGGATGCCCATATAGAAAGAAATAGTATTCTTGTCCGGCGAAGATATCTAGCATCTGATCAATCTATAAAGGATATCGGGTAATGATCCTTCCTTGTGGAATTGTTCACCTTTTAGTAATCCATGCATGTCTCACCCAGTCACAGTTCTTATTGGAATGAACTCATCTCTTTCATTGGTCACCACTGCGATCCCTTTTTTCTTAGGGACACACTGAACGGGGCTCACCGCCTCACCCAGATACTCTGAGAAATAGGATAGATAATACATGTATCTAGCCACTTGATAACTTTCTTCTTGACCACTTTATTTTTTGTTTAGAAGGTAACATTCTTGACCACTTCTTCCATCACATGATTTAATTGCCCCTGGTGCTCTATGCTAGGTCTGTGGCCTTCTTGTTTTATACATACAAAATCCTGGATCGATACCCTGAATGTCTCCCAATTTTGCCAACCAATTACCCTCTTGTGCTTCCGTAACACCTTCAATGATTTGTCTTTCTCCAACCCAGAGAGTTAAGATGATAGAATAATTGGCGAAGTTTCACCTTCACCCAAGTAAGCATACTTGAGGTGTACTGGTAAGGGTAAGGGTTTGAACTCACATTTAGGAGCTTCCACAGTTGACAACTTGGGTGGGGGTCCCAGTGGTCTGTTTAGCGGCTCAAAATTACCTTCTCTAATGTGAGCTTCCACAGTTGACAACTTGGGTGGGGGTCCCAGTGGTCTGTTTAGCGGCTCAAAATTACCTTCTCTAATATAAATGCTGGCCATGTCTAATATTTGCTCCCATTTGTTCGGTTTTGCATCTCCATAAATATTGCTGCACACCAAACCTCTCTCTAATGAATCATTTGAAGTGATGGGAGGCAGCTCAAAATTATAGTTCCACCACATTAATCATGGACAACTCTTCATAGTGCGCAGGTAGTTTCAGAGCATTGTATGCATTGAATACTTTTACTTGATCATGCACTCTCACGGTTAACTGTCCTGCTGCTACATCAATCAGTTCTCTGCCCGTGGCTAGATGGGACACCCGAAATAAATGGGACTTCCGGATCTGGCTCAAATCTAGGATGACAAATTTGCAGGAAAAATCAAAGCCCCAACTTGCATGAGTACATCTTTGATAATCCCCTCTAGTCGTGCCAAAGATCTATCTGCCATTGGTAGAACAATAGTAGTGGGATTAGGGGTCCCCAAGCCTAGCTTCCTGAAAACAGATGAGGACATCAAATTTATACTCGCCCCTTGATCACATAGTGCTTGGGCAGTGACTTGTTTCTCAATGACATTTTCAATAGTGAAACTCCCAGGGTCTTTCAGTTTTGTTGGCAACTTGTTTTGAATCTGCCAAGTGTACTCTACAGTAAGTGCTACTGTAGCATACTCAGTGAACTGACTTTTATTAGCCACAATGTCCACGATATGCTTGGTATACTTTGGGATTCCTTGCAGCATGTCTACCAAAGGAACATTAACGTGCACCTGCTTTAGTAAATCAAGAAATTTCTTGTACTTTGCCTCCTCTTTCTGCTGTATTAACCGCTAAGGGAAGGGAGATGGTGATTTGGCGACCACATGGTGTGGTTGCTTTGCCACCCCGACTCCTTCGCTGGCTGTTCCGGTTCAATTACATCATTTGCATTTACTTCCTTCTCAGCTTTGCTATGCTTTGTGTTTCCTCCTGTTCTCTACCATTTCTGAGAGACACAACATTGGCCAGAGCTTTTGATTCAGCTCAGCGTCACTTGGAAGTGTTCCATGTGGTATAGTGTTCTGTGTACTACTAGCTACTGTGGCCGATCTGCCTCTCTAGATTCTGGACTGCCGAACTCCCAGGGTCTTTCAGTGAGTCTGACATAGTCAGATGTGACCCCTAAAGTATAGTGATACAAGTATCACTGATCTCTAGGAAGTTCAGGATGTGTTACTGAGGATCCTCATGCCATAAACTCAGGAATTTCCCGTTAGCATGAAGCAGTTGTAACATGCTCTGTTTCAGCTCGAACCACCCAGTGATGTTGGGCTTGACATGGTCAATGTGACATTGCCCAAAAGTAGCATTGCCACTTCTTGCACTCTACCTTTAACGACCATATCTAACAAGCAAGTGAATAAGTGCCTATCGATAGTCAAATTGTAGCAACTCCCTCCTTCGCCTGTGAAGTGTCCTTTTTAGGTTCTGAGCCAAAATCCTCATGGTTGTTATGATCCTTCTCAATACTTGAATAACAAATATAATAATAGCTAATTCTAAGTAAACTATTAATTTTTATGCCCCCGGCAACGACGCTAAAAACTTGTTTCTCCCGAAGGCACACACAAGCGCATGTGGTCGCCAAGTAATATAGTGACCCGAGAGTTGGATATCGTACCCACAGGGATTTATGATCAACAATTTATTAGACTTCACTATTACTAATTAATTAAACAAGTATTTTCACCAAAAGTTGATTTGATTATAAACTACTACAAAATTATAAAACTAGGTTATTTATGCTAAATAAGTAATAAATGAAGCAATTTCACACTTAGAATTAACACAGAGAGATGAGCATTCCAGGGTAGTGGTTGGTTCACCAATCCTATTGAGTTAACAAAATACTTTCTCCTAATCTGAATTATTGACAATTGCTACGGATTAATATGAGTAGTATTCTCTGGATTACTACTTGCTTGTTCAAAGTACATCGCCTCTTATATTCCTATGAAATTGATTAACGTTTACAACATTTAAGCAAACACGGCAGCTAGGTATATTCCTATCCTAGTCGCAAAACCTTTGGGGAGTTAGATCATGCTCTCTTTAACCTTTCTCTAATCTAACACCGCCTTTCCCTAGTATGTTAGTTATATAGTTGATAGAATTTAAATGTTTGCTACACAATCAAGCAATTAATCACAAGACTACGAAACAATCACAAACTGATTATTCAAACTAAGATAAAAGTCTTCTTCAAACGACAATATTCATGGCTCTTCCACAACCCCATAACAAGGGGTATCAGCCACTTATGTTCATGATAACAATCAGATGAATTTTAGAAGTTAAAAACAGCAACTAATAATTGGAAGATAGAAAAAGACCGATGGTTCGTGACTCTACTCTGCTCCAAAGCATAAAAACCTTGTGTAAAACGTCCTAATCCTTCCTAAAATGAGTTTCTGGGCTATTTATAAGAATAGGAAAATTTCTAAGAGGGACTATCCAAGCCCACAAAGGATTGGGTAAAATTCTGGACTCTAGCTGCTCCTGGATGCACTTCATCGACCAACGCGCGCGACAGAGGGTGCACTGTATCGATCAACATGGCCAACACTTAACCATTTCAGAAACTTCTTCAGTGTGATAGAGGACGTGCCACATTGAATTTGTCGAGATAGATGTCGCACCGCGTCGATCACCGCATCCAATGCTTGGTGAACTTTTTCTTCTTTCTCATATCTGCTGGACGCGGCTCATTGGTCAACACTGCCAGTTTGGACGTGATAGAGCATGCACCACACTGAGCCTTTGATTTCTATCACTTTAGCACTCAAAAGTGATAGAAATGCGAGTAGAGTAATGTGTGAAGACATAAATACACCCAACATCTGCAGACATCCATGCCAACTTGTGGGGCCCTAAAAACAACTAGAAAATTTTCTTTAAGCGATTAGTCTTTCTCAGTTTTGTATGCACTACACTGGCTATATAAAAACCAATACAATGATCAATAAAACTCAAGTTCATCAGCTACCATTATATTTTTACTCTTTAGTAACAAGTGAACTCGTTTTATATCCCTATTGGTGTTAACCTCAAACTATTATTTATGATAAGAAGTGAGTCATACTAAAGTCAGTGTGCTTCGTGAGTTGTTGTGTGCTTTACTTTAGGTGACTCCTTTGCAATACTTCTAATGCATATAGGGAGTTGTTTCTCTTTGCTAGTTGTAGTTTTTTCTTTTTAAATAGCACTCTTAGACAATGGTTTTTATCTCTTATAAGATGAATTTGCAATCCTAGACAATGATATATTAATATTGACATTAAATTGATTTCAGGTAGATCACTCAACTGCTGCCGTAGAGATTAAGCTGGAGGGGAGTGGACCATGGAGCCTCGGTGACGATGTCACACTTGTACATACACCTGGACATACAGAAGTGTGTAAATTGTTCTTGTACCTTAGTCGCTTAGTCGACATATAGTTCATTGTTTATCTTGTTACTTTAGGGATAACTATAATTGTGATTTTAACGATTTAGCAGTTTCTGATGGTTCATTCGTGTCATCCTTGTGAATTCATGGTGGTCAAACTTTTAGAATTCCAATTGCTAACCGACATGCAATTCACTTTTTATCATTGTAATTTAAGGATCAATGTGATGGTGATTTCAATAATATACAGTACTTAATGATTGTTTCTAGTTATCTTGCGAAATCATGGTTCAGACTTTTAAATTACCAATTCTAACTTTATTTTTTGGTACCGTCATAATGGTAGGGGTCAGTATGCTTGCTATACAAACCACATAAGGTGCTTTTTACTGGAGACCACTTCGCCATGGGTGAACTTGGCTGGACCATTGCCGAGAGATACAACAAATTTTCAGGTGCATGATCTTGACATTTTTATTATGCTATAATGTTATTGTTGTTGTGGTGGTGATAATGAAATGGGTAGTGAATATAGGATGGATGTTTCTCCTTATAGAGTGAAAATGTTGGGGGAGCATATTCCAATGAAACTTACCTTGACAGTGCTCTCAAGATAACTGAGTAAAATGAGTTAGTTGAATAATGAATCCATATATCAGCCAAATAGAACTTGGGGCTGCTTCCAAGTTTTAATGGTTCATGATCTCTCACATTATCTTTGCCTGCTTTACCTGTAGCAGTGGACCTAAAATAAATTCTGTGGAAGAAGAGATTGATCTTTTCTGAAAGACTTGTAATATATATCGTATTCAGCAAGTTAGTAGATGTATGCACTCTCCGAATGAATCTGAAAATATTGTTTGTATGGACAATTACTGATATGGACAAACTTAGATTTTAGGGATCTCCACTCTGAATAAGTAATTAACAGATGTCAAGGTGGAGCAATCTGCTCCATGGTCATTGCCTAATTGGAGGTGGGGATAATGTAATTTCAATAATACTGTGAAAAAGTAAGTGGAGGAGATACAATTTCCCTTTGTGGCTCCCATTTTGATACATCATTGAGCATTTGTGGGGTGATAAGTTAGCCATCTTTTCTCCGTTCAGTTCAACCCAGGTTTTTTTATTGAGGAAGGCTGGGTGGAAACTATTTTCTTCTCTGTGAAAGATTTTTGCTCAGTGTTTGTAGGGTATATTTGAAATTTGTTTGGAGTTAGTGCTTTATTCATGTCTGCGCTTATTTAGCTTTAGGTTTCTTTCTACCTATTGATGTTGCTTTAGCACGAGATCTGATATGATCTCCTATAATGTTTGCAGTGCCCAAGCAATTGAGCAGTGTGAAGTTGATGCTCGACTTAGATTTTGAATGGATACTTCCGGGTGAGTAATGCTTGTTATATTGAAGTTTGACCTGTTTGCGCATTTCTATACTAGTACAGAGAAATAAATGGAGCCACACCACTTGGAAAATCAACAGGATACTAGGAACATATTATTAGCAAGTAATGGTAATTAGCATGTGCAAGGCTATTTACTTGGTAAACCATTTATCTGTGGTTTGAGCTTTGAGATGTCTTTTTAAGTGCAGTGTTTGACTCAGACACAACTTTCCCTCGTCTTCTGCTAGCAGACCATTTGTCTGTGGTTTGAGCTTTGAGAAATCTATATATGTGTAGTGTTTGACTCAGATAGAACTTTCGCTCGTCTCCTGCTAGCAAATCACATATCTTTCACCATCTCTGTTATTTTAGTATCTTACCTTGTATTGGGGATTAGATCAGGGGAGTTAAACTTGAAATATGTAGCAAATCCCTTCCCATTCTGTTCTAACAATTTAGTGTTTTCTTATCTTGTTGCATCACATCCCTCTGGTCACCATCAATAATAGGTCTGCTTGCCTTTCAGTTCTTTAAACCATCTTAACCTTCATTATATTGAGCTGCAGTGCATTTTCTTCTAGTTTGGTCTTGCAGTTAAGGGTGTTAAATGGATTGGTATACTCAGTTGGTTAATCAATATGATTTGAATTAATAAATAGGTGTTGAACTAGCTGATCAAACTTTACTTGGACTAGGTAGAATAACAACACACAGCCAACTCTGTCCAACTTAAGCTTGGACAAGTAACAGTTTTATAGGTTAAAATCGACAATCTTAGGGTATCAAATAGATGGGTTGGTCAAAATGAGTTGAGGTAGTGATCTGATCTGTCTGAAATATATTTGCATCTAGATGTTTGGGTCAAGATAGGTTGAGCAATTTGTCATAACCCTACATGTCTACTCAAACTCTGGACAGGTTAGATAAGTTACAGTTTCATTTATCGAAATTGACACCCCTACTTGCAGTTTTCCTTTTTCAATAATTTTCAATGTTGTGAAATTCAAATTGCTTTGAGCATTCTTGAATTTACTCCGCTCCTCCAACCAAGAAGTCAGGAGGATGTTTACCTTGATGTGTATAATGGCTGCTTCATATTTTAATTTAAGTCTTATGGCTTTCCACTGCACTTTCTAGTAACAGTACATGATTAATACTGATACCTCTGCCAAACAATTCATGCATATAGTTGCAGTTGTTGAAATTAATCTACTGGTATTACTCAAGTCTAAAACTTGATAATCGGAGAAGTGCAGAACACCATGTGGTTGACAAATCTTTTTCTTTTGTCAATGAAGGAAAGCTTAACACAGGAAAACTAGTGTAGCTCATATGAATTGTTGTCGTGTTGACCAAAACCTACAGATTCAGGCACTTGCTCATTTGATGACACATGGAAGTATCTGCATAGAACTGTCTGTTGCTTCAGTTTTACAGCTAAAAAATGTGGCAATTCCTTTAGACCCTCATGTCAGCATTTGTTTAATATTGATTGCATTTTCTCGTCTCATTTCAACCAAGTAAATCAGATAAATAATTTATCCAGTATTTTCTTGTCCTTCAGGTCATGGTAGGAGAACTAAATTTAGAGATGTTGAGGACAAGAATTCGAGCTTAAGAGCTTTCCTAGAGACAAAAATGCAGCTGCTATGAATCCTGTTGCCAATTCCTATCGAAGGATTATGTAGATAAGCAGTTTGTTTGTGAATCTAGTTCTTGTAATAATGAAAGGTAAGGGTATAATTGTGCTTGGAATCTGTGGACCACAAATAAGCTTCTGGCCTAGCCAGCTTCCCTTATTAATGTCATGTAATGTATGATACTTGTCAGAAGAAAATTACTCGAGAAATTGTTGTTTAATGATTCGAGTAATGGCAGGCAGTTAACGTGCCCGAGGAATGCCATATTGCATTAGATATTCTCGCGCCTTTTGTTCTTCTAATGATAAAAACCTGCTGAAATTTCAGTTCATCAGGTATGCATTCAAACTCCCAATGCCCGCTGAGTTGTGCATTGGTCCAATCAGTGTTCTCCGCTCGCCAAAGGCTATTAGGAGAAGTGCCATCGCCTTCGAGGCGGTTTCTTTTTTTTTTTAAAGATCTGATTTAATAATTCTATTGTTATATAAGTGAAAAATAAAAGTATTGTTATATTGTAGTAATTAAGATACTTAAGTTGTATACTTAAGTTTTTTACCCAAATTAAAAGGCAATATTAGGGTTTATTTGATGTTTTTGCAAACATAGGATTTCTTTTCTCCATCGCGACCCTCTCTTCTCCAGTTCTCCTTCCTCACACTACTTCGCGACTCTCTTCTCCAGTTCTCCTCCTCACTACCAGTTCTCCTCCTCACTACAACGCCACTTTCTTCTTCTTCTCTTCTCTAGTTCTCCTCACTACTGACGAAGAGACCTCATATGCTCACAGCATGTACGGTTTTAGGTTTTTTTCTTTTCTTCTTCTTATGTTCTTCTCTTCTTCTTCTTTCATATGCAGAAGAAGAAGTGCAGACTCTCTTTTTATTTTGAAGCTACTGTTAACTGACTGCATTACTGTAATCTGCATACATTTTTTTTGACAAACAAATTCAATCCTTCCATATTTATTTCTTCCCTACTCAATTTAGTTTTATACTAATTAATATAGTATTTGCTAATAATATATGTTATTGCTATTGGGATTTTGGATATTTATATAAACAATTAAATATTTTAAGTTTTTGGTATTAATTGACGCCTCTATTCAAAAAAGGCGAGCGCATCGCCATGAGGCAGGCAGACCCTTGTCGCCTTCTGTCGCATTTCGCCGTCCAAAACACTAGGTCCAATGTAATTTGTGGTACCTAGTGCTGGCAATTCTGTCCCATTTTTTGCTAACCTGCCAAAATGGGCTGGGGAGTGATTTTTAATAACCCGGTAATTACACAAGGTAAACCCAAAGTTTGTGGTCTTGATTTTTGTCTGCATAATAAAAGACTTTAAAGATGTCTTTCTTCGTGTATAGTACACTTTTGTACCTCTACACCTCAATATTTCTAAATCACTCCCCATGCTCAATTGTCTCTCCGCATTTTAAAAAAAAAAAAGATTCTTTTATTTAGTGTTTTCTTTTCTGTTTCAATAAAAAAAATTCTGTTTTCTCAATTTTTTTCATTCTTCTCTTTCTTTATTTTTCTTTTGCTTTTAATTTTTTAATCTTAAATCTAATTATTTTTTGGTAATGAACCGAAAGTTGAGTATTCCACAAAGAGAATCTTCTTTTTTTGGCATGTAAGTAAACATAAGAATTTCATTTTTAAGTTAGTTAACAACATAAGTAATAGAATCGGCCACCTATCTATTATAGAAGAAAATGATGTATATTAACATCTAATTGATACAATAGTCTATGGAGAAGAATATTGTAGTTTTGAAATAGTGTTGCATTTTGATAATACTCAAACTACTCTTCAAAATCAATTAAAAGAGCAAGCGGTCGTCGTCAATAAAAATAACCAACTAAGACTCGCGGCCGAATTCCACAGAGAATGACATATCGCAGAGAATTCTATCAAGAAATTTGGAATATAAATTCATTCATTTGTAATAGTAAGAATAAGTGGGTGGATGATTCCACCAAATTTAAGAAAAGAATTTGGTTATGAATAGTCACAATTGAACTAAAATTTGGAAAATCAAATAAGTAACAAGTAATCTAGGGGTGCGGGGATTGGAAATCGATATCACAATAGAGGTAATTGTGTTGCTCTATAGTAATGAACATTCATGGATAAGCTGGGTCATCTTCATTGGCACTAATCTTCTTTCGATATCATAGAATCAGTTAATGGAATATCCTTTTGGTCTCATCTATGTGAAAAAAACCAAACAACCCAATACCTTACTCTATTCTCTCTTTTGATGCAAAAATAGGGCAAATAGATCCGACCCATAACCTCTAATTTCAATCAAGTTACATACATCAAACTTAAATTTCTAGTATCAAACTAATTACCGATTCCAATCAATCTCTTTCGAGCATTAGTCGGAGATCAGAAATAGGAATTAAGTTTGCAACTTCAACCCATAAGTTAACCACATGCTAATTAGCCCAAATCAATCTATGAACACCAACAAAATAAAGCATAACACAATACCCATTCATTAAATCAACACTCAATCTCATGAATGCACCCTTAGATCTTGAGGTTTTAGCCACCTATCATAAAGTGTAAATAATTTATACCTAGCATGAAGGCAGTGATGGGTAACTTGAAATTAAACAATAACAAGCAAACCCACTTTAAATTCAACTTCAATTCATCAATTTCAAGAGCAAAAGTTGAAAAACCCCAAAAACTAAAATTGTTCTTCACAAAGTAAAAATGTTTCTCTCTCTAAACTATTCAGAAATTTCTCACAACTTTTCTGACCTTCGAAACTCTTGGAACCCTCTTTTTCTCTCTCCTTTGGGATATTTATAGTTTTCCAAAATTTGGCCTAAAACTTACTGCGTGACCCATTGGGCGACGTTAGTTGGGATTGCCGATCACATCAGGCGAATCACCAACTACTGATCAGCTCACCTTTATCATGCTTTAGGCTTTAGGTGTTTGAACCTTAGTTGGCGAGCTCGTTCTAGTCTTCCTTTCACATTTGGCATATCACCGAGTACCACCTTTGTTCGCCTTTCAAGCCTTCATTTTTTCTCCAAGTATTGTCACCTTCGGTGATGGTTACCTTTATTCGCCCTTTGCATTCGGTGAGTCATCGTTTATCTTTTCGTCCGCCAACTTGTCTTAACAGATTCAATTGTTGTGCAGTGTTAGCTTGGGCGATGTCATACCCATTGGGCGATCCGCCCTTCAAGTTAGACGATCACCAATGTGAAGTTTACACTTCTTTTCACATTTTTGCCCTTTTTCTTACATCCATCCTTGCCTTATCCTTTGGCCTTCATAACTGCAAATCATCAAAATATCATTCGAATAGGACAAAATTAGACATCGAGGACACGAATTATTGAGCTAAATAGGCCTCAAATGAGTGTAAATCTACCACTCATCAACACCCCCAACGGAAATTTTTGCTTGTCCTGAAGTAAATCAAGAACACAAATAGCTCAACAAAGGTGTCTACAACAGTTCTCAATGAGAGCTAACATGCAATTTCCATTACAAGACTACTCTGAACAACATGCTACACTTAATTATGATAAAAAAAAAGCTTCAAATGATGACTAGCCGGTAACAAACCAAGCTCAAGCTCACTATAGCTTCTTTTCTAATGCAAGACTATGTTTCAAAAAATGCATTTAAGTGCCCTCACATCAAGAACGATTCCATGCTCTCATAAATCAAATCAATAAAGAAGTAAGGAATCAATACAACTCTCACTCTCACAAAAGAGAAATGCATGCAAGCTTCATCCCATAGGCTTGCCCATATTCCTCAATCATCACACAATCCAGTTTATGCAAGATCTCAAGGGTCTTTTAGGCTTGTAATGGAGATGAGGGTTAAGGTATGGTCAATTTGGCTCATTCACCTCACATTTTCAAAGCATTGTTGCAATCATCTTCACCTCTTCTCAAGTTTTTTTTTTTCATTTCTTTTTCATTCGAGAGCTCAAACTTTGATTTGTTAATCACTTTATTTGGTATCCCCTTTTTATTTCACCAAACTCTCTTTTTCATTTCAATTTTCAAATGTTGTTCATCACACATTTATTTTTATAAGGAAGGGTTCCTTCTTTTTCTAAAAAACTTAAAAGTTTTGTGTCATTTCATTTTCCTTTCCCTTTAACTTGGCTTTCATTTATCCTTACTTTCCACACCCCAACTTAGGATTTTGGACTAAGTTGACTATTCAAACATACAAATACTTCAAAAAGGGTTTGGCTGAGAAGTTAGGGACAATTTAACTCAAAAGGCTTCAATATGATTGTGAACAATTGGCTTAAGCTCAAATGGTGCAAAAATGGACACGCACCCTCACAAGGTAGTCACATAAGGATATGGAAATTTGGGTTCACTCTAACATATTCTACCCAAGATCATTCCTTACACTTACCAAGGCTAGACAATTAGACTAACAAGACAGATTCTAGGATCTTTCAAACATGCTTTCAAGTAAAATCTCACCAAATATGGCACTTCAAACACAATCATTTATCAAAACCAAAAAAGATCAAAAGCGCACGTGTGATGTTCATTGCAAGACTCACATCAAAACGCAACTAGTCATCACAAGATTAAAATAGATTGCTGAAAAGTGTAACCACCTCGATTTCTTTCTTGCAACACAAACACTATACACCATGCTCATCATGAGTACTATTCAAGATATTGATATTGAACACAATCGACCATCTAATTATTATCAATGAAATCTCAAGCATTTCACAATTTCCAAAACTCATGGGGTAATGGAAAATTTGAGAGAAAACAAAAGAGACCAAGTGAGATAAACCAATCAAAACACTATAATAAAAACAAAAGCAAAATACTACATCATCAAAAAACTTAAAACAATAAAATACAAAATAAAGGTTCCCTCACCCCCACCAAAAAGTAAGTGATATGTCCTCAATAAAAAATAACAAAAAGTATAGGAGGAAAGGTGAAAAGGCTCCCCTGACAGGCTATGCTTGTGGAGTGTTCTTATCAAGAGTGTCTGGAGGAGTGGCATCATTTGGGCATCAATGCTTAACAATAAGATCAAAAGAGGCAGCAATGTAGGCTCATCCGAGGCATCAGTGCCCGACATAGAATTAGGAGGAATAGTGGAGTCTCTATCCTCAAGGGATCTCTCCAAAGTTGCACGAAACATCGTTTCCTCAACATCCTGCAAGTCAATCAGTGTCAAAGCAACTCTCTGTTTAGCCTCCTCTCTCCTTAGCTCATCCTCATTTGTCTCCTTAGCCAACTCATCATCGGCCCTATCATCTTCTCTCGTAACATGCTCAACTCCAACATCAACTACATCATCAGTATTCGGCTACTCAGCCACACCAGAAGGAAGCTCACTGTAGACATAGTTGGGGGAATAGACACGGGTGCATCTGGTAGGAGAACCTCACCCCACAACATAAAAATGTCCATAGACCTCAGCTGGTCTACATCAGCCCTCAGGTGCCAATCTCACCTTACATAGTAGCAATCACCTCAAAACTACCCCGACCTTCTTCTAGGCCTCTAATCTAGCAGTGAGGTTGTCCAACTTCACACCATGTGACTCAATAAAAGCCTCACATTTATTCAACCTATATCTCAGTTGAGCTATAACCCTCTTAATAGCTCGCTCTAACAACTTAGGCAAATCAGCCTCAACTCTTTCAACCCTCACATCCGTAGACCGGGCAAGATTTCCAATTTATATATCATGGCATGTGTTAAGGAGCGACGAAAAATAGGAGCAGGGGTAGGTGCATCAGAGATAGTAGAGGTGGAAGTGGAAGGAAGTGTAAAAGAATGAGGTATACCTGATGGCTCCGTAGAAGGAACTGATGGAGTGGCTTTAGGAGCTAGACTAGCCGGATCAACCACGTGCGTAGTGTCTGGTAGTGGAGGATTTCTCCAATCCGCATCATCTCGTAGAGAATCAAACTTAATCCTCCAGATATCATTGGAGGAGGCCGGGGTGATATACACATCAGTCTTCCCCTGAAAGGGAACTCCATCATCCTCACACAATTGGAAAAAATGAGTTCTACTCCTTTCGTGCTCTCAATAACATCTCATCAACTGTAATTGACCCCCACATTATATGCTCCATATCGATAATGGTACCCATTAAAACTGCCTTAGGATGCCGAAGGATGAATTCATTTTGTGACAACATGATATTGATGCTATTGAACTCGAACTAGTACCGGGCTCCTACGTTGAAATCTTTCTTCTAAATTCTCGCACCGTCCGCCATCCAAGGTGAAGAACTAATAGATATCAATGGTGCTTGCCAACCTTTCATAGCATCAAGTTCATGGAGCATTAATAACACCCATAAGCTAATTGAAACATTCAACTACATAATCACACCCCCAAGAATGGGGGTTTTAGACAAGCATAATAAAGAGCAAGAAATTGTTACCAACTATGTTTTCCATCAGATTGGGCAACAATCCACAAGTCTCCAAATGCTCAAATTGAAGCTAAAAATCAAACAAACCCTAAATCTCTACTCAAAAAGTGTAAGAACAATGTTTAGAATATTAAGGATAAAAAAAATCCAGAACTGGACAATGTGGGAACTGGACTATCTTTCGGAACTCATTTTTCTTCTTTTGAAAATTGCATTTATACGTTCCCAAAATTTCAGCATCAGAGTCACTTGACAAAGTAAGTCGGGCTTTGCCGACCAGGTCGGCGATGCGCCAAGTGCTATTTTCATCACCTTCTTGGCTTGCCTTGCACCATCTCTTTTCTGTAACTTTTGGCGAGCTACATTAGCTTCGTTGAGCACTTTCGGTGAATCGCCGAAATACTTCTCCTATCGCCAAGTTGGTCTTGTCCATGGGCTGGCCTGCTGGAACTTTAGGCGAGCTGAAGGTCCACTCGGCCACTCACTGAGTGGCTTTGGCGAGTACCAACCTTGCTTTCCTTCAACTTTTTCAGCTTTTTTATCTCTTATTTACCTTGTAATGTCCGTTCCTTGCTCTTTTGCCTTCGTTGCTGCAAATTAACATTTTAACATCAGCTATGAGCATAAAATAGGCATTAAAGACACTAATTCATTAAATATTAAGCCCTGAATGAGTCGAAGTGCCCAACTCGTCAACACCCCCAACTTAAACTTTTGCTTGTTCTCAAGTAAACATAAGATCAATCAGTTCAACATGGATGCCTACAAATAGTGCTACTTGAGACTCAACATGAATGCATATGAGATTTAATCTACCCAAGCAATGTCCAATCGTGTACTACAAGATTCAAACTGTGACTAGTCATCATCAAATAGAAGTCAAGCTCACAATGCTTACATCAAATGCAAATTCAAGCTCAACAAAAGTATTCGAATGCCTTCACACCAAGAATGATTCCATGACCACACAAAGAACATCAAAATTTAAGAATTAAGGAATCAAAATCAACTCTCACACTCTCAAAGATAAATACATGGATGATTCTGCTTATAGGCTTTCCCGTATTTTCCAATCAACATGACATTCAACTCAATCAAGATTACTAAGGTCTTTCAAGGTTTGTAACGTGGCCGAGGGTAAATGTATGATCCTTTTGGCTTAGTGACTTCAACCTTTATGAAGCATGGTTTGCAATTCACTTCTCCTTTTCATCCACTCTTTTGATTTTCACAATCCACCCTAAGTACTTTCAAGCACAAACATTCTTGATAACGCTCATTGGACACCCTTTTTCTTTTATTCATGCACGAATTGCAACATTCTTTTTCAATTTTTTTATTCTTTTTTTATATGGAGGGGTTCCATCTTTTTCAACACAATCCTTCAAGGGTGAATTTTCACAACGTTATTACTCATTTTCTCTCTTCAATTTTCACCACACCCCCAACTTAGGCTTTTGGCCTAATTTGACTATTCAAACAAACCAATGCTTCATGAAGGTTTAGGTGGGAAGGAAAGAGGCCAAGTGTGTTCATGTTTCATCCAAAGAAAAGGTTAGGCTCAAATTGTGCCAAGCTAGGTTCACACTCTTACAAGGTGGTCACAAAGAGGTATAATAGCAATTTGGTTCACTCTTCCAAAATTGGTGCCTAAGATCAATTCTTTCATTCGCCTACATTAGTCAATTGGACCAACGGGGCAAGTTCTAGTTATCACCAAGCACATATTTCAATGAAATCTGACCACACAAGGCATTCAACATAATCATCAATCACGACTCTACAAGTTAAGATTGCGTGCAATGATCATCGCAAGACTCATTTCAACAATCAACTAGTCACAATGAGATGCTAAGAGTTCAAACATGACTTATGCAACTCAGACTTACCTCATTAGAGTTGCGCAAGCATATTGTTCGATCAAGAGCACTATTCAAGTCATCAATATTGATCGCAATCGATACTCAAATATGCGAGAGAACATCCACACATTCACAAATACCAAAATCAGGAGGCGAATTAAATAAGATAAAAAACCAACATTCACTTTAAAGACCAACAGTTACAATAATAAACATCCAAAACATGAGAGATACAAAACAAGATAAATACAGCCCAAGGGGATAGGTATGATATTGATTGTTTAGTTCCTTCCATGAAATTCAGAACCCTAGTTGTGTAAATTCGTTTAGTTCATGAATTACACTTGCTAGGTCAGTTTATTCAGATATGCATGCCTCAGTTTAAGAATATTTCATTATCAGTATATTAATGTTGCATTTTCAGTTAGCATGTCAGTCCTTTGAGCTATTCAATATTACATAAATTCAGTTATAATGTGTTACTTACTTTCTAGTTGGGAGTAGGCTTAAACCAAGTGGACTAGGGTTCAGTGTACCAAAATAGTCCCAGAACTACGTGCCCCCGTAGGTTTAAAAGTTCCCTTCGTGGGCATTACATTTTAGTGATCACGCCAGTCATGCCTCTATACATCTGGCAGGGTATATTGGGTCCTGTCGATGAGGCATATACATCGGACTCCACATTTAGCTCATGTGGTTTTATGTCGGTTATTAGTAGCTCCCACAGTCAGATTCTAGTGTATTGACCAGGTTACCAGTTACATTTTCAATATTTAGTTTCAGAATGTTATAAACTTGGTCATTTTATTCAGTTAGTTCATATTCAACATGTTAGCATATCCTTCATGGTTATCTTATATCGTTGATCAGTATGCTCCATTTCAGTTATGTTATATTGTTCAGCTTTATTCTATCATGCATGCTCAGTACCTTTCAAGTACTGACGCATACTCTGCGCTACATCTTCTCATGATGTAGGTTCAGGTCCTCAGCATTCAGATCATACATAGATCGGTTCCCGATCTCCAATTCAGCAGCATCCGTGGTGAGTCCTCATTCTTCGAGAATGATTGACATGTTATCTTTTCCATTTTCAGTCTTTTAGTTTCAGTTTTGCTAGACTTTATAGGTCATATGCCACCTAACTCTTTATATGTTGAGAGATATGGCTTTTTGAATTTGACCGTTATATGAACTTATAAAAGAACTTAAAGGATATGACTACTTTGAACTTATCTCACATTTCAGGTCTCTTATGACCCTAGATAACTTCTGGTACCCTTGTTAAATGTCCTTAATACACCTTAACAAGTATGGCATCACCTAGTTCAAGCTCATATACTTACTTTGAAGGATTCAAATTGTAATAATAGATGTACGAGGTGTTATAGAATGATGTGGATCTTAGCTAAGAAATATTTGGGATGTTACAACAACTTAGTCCCTTGTAGACTTGTACAGAATATTGGGGTATGATAATTAGTAGACAACTTAGCTTAGCTTGCTCTTTTTTATTTTTGGTTTTATCCTCTTGAATGACATGGCATCTACACGGGATATTGTGGGTGTACTGGTGATTTAGCATCGACTTGTGGAGTATGAGTAAGAGTGGGTCCCTGATGAGTCTAAGGTAGTCTTATGTCTTTCCTATAATCGAAGTTGTGATTGCAAAGGGATATAGGAGTAATTGGATTATGTTTTCTATTTTCAGAGCATGTTTACCTTATTATTGCTCCAGTTTTGAGGCTCCTGGTGCATCTCTTTTTAGCCAGGTTCAGTCCCCGCTTGTATCATCCCTTCGGTCAGTTTAAGTCCTAATTGTGTAATTATGTTCCTTTTTATCCAATTCAAGTAATGACAAAGAGGTCCTATCTTATATTTACCTTTTGACCCGATTCATGTTCTGACTATGTGACTCTATTGTAACTCTCGTTGATCCGATTAGAGTTCTAATAAAGAGGTCCTATCTTATATTTCAGTGGATCCGATTCAAGTTCCAACTGGAAGTTTTAATTTTTACGTACCATTTGATTTGATTCAAGTTCTAACTGGTGATTTTTTTTATTTTTTGATTCCTTTCAGCAATTTTAGTCTAGGAGAGGTTATGGAAGTTATTGCCATATCTTCGAGTTGTTCTATTAGTTTTTAGATGTTATGTGTACTTTACGGGATTAGGGGGATCTGTTCAAGTTTTTCTTAAGCTTGCGTACTAGTGTACCTTCTAGGCTTATGGGCGTCTAGTTAAGTTTCACTAGTTGTACTTATTTCTTATCAATTCTTAGTACACTCTTGTGCATTCATTTTTGTTCCCATTGTTTGACCTCTCCGTGTGTTTAATTTTTGCATTTTATTTTTTGTTTACTTCTATTAACCAGTCGGCCTATGGTGCCTACCAAGAATTTTTTTTGTGGATACTCATACTAAACTTTGATTGACTTTGTAATGCAGGTGTAGACACGAGTTACCAATGTTGTTTAAAAAAATCAGGTCGTGACAAAACATTTCTTTAAAAGATTAAAATTTATCTTTTTAGTTTTTCTATTATGTGTAGACATATTATTTTGATTAGTTTTTTTTTTACAATTATGGAATATTTATTAACCTCAAAACTAATTAAAAATTTCACCGAGGGTCATGTAATAGGTTGGTGCGTTATAATAATAAAAAGACAATTAAGTAGGATACAATTTAAAAAATAATTGAAAGTAGTATAAAATTTCTTCTAAATGTAATTTCTTCCAAAATTGGAAAAAGTAATAATGTAATACTATAATAAACATATTTGCTATAAACTTATTACCATGTTTTGTTGATACTACTTATTCAAATTTAAACAACACTAATTCTTTTCCTTATAAGAAAAGATTGACTAAAAATGTTTGGCTAGTATAAGACCGGATCCAAAAACTACATATAATTCAAGATGATACACCCTCATTTATGACTATTCCAAAATAGTTATTATTGACAATAAAAAATTCTCAAGTTCAAACTACTCAAGAATTTTCCGAATTCAAAATTTTCATATATATATAAGGGTCAATCTTAGGCAAAGACAAGAACAAGAACAACAACAACAACTACTACAAAGTTATTCTTGAACAAACACATATATCCTCATATTTCTCCTCTTTAGCCATGCCTAGAAACAAAGTAATATTTGCTTTGATTGAAAATGAAACTGATAGAAAAGTCTCATACAAGAAAAGAAACATAGGGTTCTTGAAAAAGGCACAAGAACTCATGACTCTTTGTGACATTGAAATTGCTGCCATCATCTATAGTCATTATAGTATTGAACCTAAGGTGTCCCCCAATCATGGTGCTGCAATCAACACCTTTCGAAAGTTTAAAGAATTGGCAACAATGGAGAGATAAAAAAATATGCTAACAAAAGATGAATTCACCGAGAAAAGAATAGAGAAGTTGAAGAAAAACCTAATAAAGGTAAGAAAGAAAAATAGGGTTAAGGAAATTACAAATAAAATGCATGTAGTTTTGAATGGAAAAACTATTTTCGTTGACATGAATGGTTATGATCTCAACGATCTAAGTTACATGATCAAGAAGAACCTTGAACTGGTACGTCAAGCAATGAAAAATAATGTTAGTGACGAGGGTTCTACATCCAATGTCCCTCAATCCACACCTTCAACAACAATGACTTTTATGATGCCTTCATCAATTGTAGATCCTCCATTGTATGCTCCAGTGACTTCTCCAATGACACCACAAATGGGCCTTTCAGAGGAGATCCCCCCAATGGGTACATTAGTTCAAATGAATAACTCTCAAAACTACTCTAGTGACATTCCATAAAGTCCTTCATGGATTGAGTTACTAAATTGGAATAATGATGATGTCGTGACTTTGTTGGATGACCTATCACTAAATAATATTAATGATCTAGATCCAAACCCCACCAATAATATATAAAGTCTTTGGACTAGTGTGTTTCACTTTTTATTATTATTGTTTTATATGTTTATGTGGTCCCATGGACAATTTATGTCTTTAATGTTTTGCATGTCTAAGTGTGGTATAGGATTCTCCACATCACGTTTTCTTTGTCCTTATATTAAGAGTTTGTATGCCGTGTTTGATGAATTATTTTTTCAAAGTTTTTTATTTCACTCACTTATTAAATATATGAAAAATTTATGTGTTTACTAGTTTGTGATTTATTTATTTATTTGCGCTTTTATTGTTGAGATTATTCAAATCTTGTTCTTGGTACTATTTCCAAAAAAAACCTCTTGCACTTCAAAAGTTAAAAAAATGTATTCATGTATTAAATAAATGTTCATACTAAATTTTTTAGGGTGAAACAATAACACGTCTAAAATAGAATATGAATTTAAACATTAAATAAATTATAAAGAAGACCTATAAAATATCCAGTTTTAAATAATAAGGTGAAGTAAGAGATTCATAAAATTTTTGGCTTTATTAAGTTAAAAAATTTTAGGTCTTATGGTTTAATTTAATTTTTTATAATTAATTTTTGTAATCTAAAAATTGATAATTTGATAATCACATTTGTTCATTGGAAAATTTTTCTCATAAAAAAGAGAGAGATTACCTTTTAAAAAATCAAATAAAAGAACTAGGGTGTGGAAGGGGAATTGGGGGAGGGGATTATGATGTGGAGAATTGAATCCTCACAAAAAATGAGGGATCCTAGGTAGAGATTATAACTATGATATTCTAGATTAAAATATATTATATAAAATGTTTTCTGTATAGAAACATAACCATGTAAGTCAATATTTTAATTTGATTTTTACTCATTTGTTCGTAAAATTAGAAATGTTGAATTATGAAAAATTATTAAGATAATATAACAATTAATCAAATGTTATGAATTTCTACTCTAAATTTAAGAATTAAGAAATAACTCTAAATTGACATGTTATCTTTTCCCTATTTGTTAGGTTTCTAATCTTCTAAGTGCATACTTCTAACTCTGGGCATTTCTACTACTGGCTCATAACTCATACTATATATCTTTTGTATTAAAATACTACTAAAGAATTCTAGAGCACAGTTCCCTCTTGAATGGTATCACGAGAAACAAGGTTTGGAGATGAGAATTAGAGAGCACATCTTTCTTCTAGCTCGAACGCACGATTCATATGAATAAGTTAGAATGAATACACTTAAGCACATTAATAGTATTCTTTCCAATCCTTCTAAGATCTCTTGACTTTCTGAAAACTTTATTTGAGACTAATACATTGAAAAGGATATGGCCTCTCCTATTTCAACCACATTTAGTATGAGGGGTAGTCGGATGAATTTGAGAAATTAATGATTCTCAATAAGTTCCTTATGACATAGTTCTATTACATGATTTTGAGTATGAAAGAAGGGAGATTTTTCTTAAATTTCTATAGTCCATAATTTAAAGAAGTCAGGCACTCACAACAATAAATAGCTCCTATTGACACGCGTTCATAGACACTTAGGACTCTTGAACTCTGTGGTCTGATACCAAGTTTGTCACACCTTGAGCCTACACTCCAAACATGGCCAACACTCGAGAAGCATTGATTCTCCCCAAATGAATCCTTGTCCTGGTTGACTACTACTGAAGGTGGCATACATATGCATGAAAATCGAAGGAAATATTTTAAAAAGTTCACTAACTCTCACAACTATCTAAAAATACTTAGTATGAATCATTAAGTTCATCTGAATTTGAATATTGAATGACCCTCCAAAATTGTCTATCTATGATGCCTCTACTTTATAAAAATAGGTATCGGGATAAGAACCCACAAAACCTCAAAATGATACTATTAACAAATGATATATCTTGAGTATTCCGAAAGTGAGGAGGTCTCACAAAAGTTGATGAGCGGATGATGTGATCTCAAGGGAATTCCTGTTGATGATCCTAAGTTCCAAAATCTACATTATGAAAAGTTGCAGTTCGAATAACATCATATATTAAATGTACGAGTATGTAATAGGTATGAATTAAACAAATAACTTAACTTAAACACTGAAGGTAATTCAACTAAAGAATAACATAAATCATGATAACATATACTCATATAATGCTCATAGGTATGAAAATGACTTATCATCTTAAATAATATATGACGCTCAACTCAAAAGTTATATCTTAAAATAACATGTATTTAGATTGTAATTAGTATCATACTTGTTTTCATGCTTAATAGGCATAAGGGTTTGGATGACCATAAAAATCGTGCTAAATTTGTACCATAAAGTTTTAAATCTTAAGTTAAATAATGAAACCATAACTTATTGAATAAAGATCATCATTTCATATAATCCCAAGCTATAATTCTAATAATAGTATGAAATTTTTGAGAATCAAAATACTTTAGGCATGAAAGAAAAAAGAATGCTCTCGTTGAAGTCTTACATACCTGGAAGAACAATGTTCTTGGAGAAACTTGAATACAATCTTGGAAGATGAAGTTTTTAGAAGATTCTTGGATTGAATACCTTAGGTATCTTAAAGAGAATCTTGATCAAGGAACCTTTAGATCTTGGGAAATGGAAGAAATATCTTTCTTGGAGTTCTTGATCTTCGAAGAAGGAGAATTAGAGATTTTGAGAGTTTCTATACATAAAATGATGATATTAGGTTATAATATGGACTTAGGAAAGTTAATTATGCGTAAAATGTCAAGAATACCATTTTGGGAAAGCAAGATGATCATAAAAACAAAAATATTACCTTTTAAAGAATCGCGTTAGCCAAATTAGCGATCAGTAGGTCCCCTTGCTGAGATATTTGGCAGTTTGCCAATTGGAAAATTAGATCGTGAAAATAGAGATATACTTAATGTTTTTAGGAATATTCAGAGAGATAATTCGGTTATTCTCCAACCCATTGGGTGAGTCGCCAAATAAGTGGGTGTCCTCGTTGAATTTCTCATCTCGGACACATTTAAGTAAAACAACCATAGCTTTTTATATTGAACTTGAAATAAGGAAAACGTAGTGGCATTGGAAATAAGACTCATACACCATGACTTTTATAGGTCACATGCCACCTAACTTTTTATATGTTGAGAGATATGGTTTTTTTTACTTTGACCGTTATATGAAATCATTAAAGAACTTAACAGATAGGACTACTTTGAACTTAGCTTCGTATTTCAGGTCTCTTATGACCCTAGATAACTTTTGGTACCCTTGTTAAATGACCTTAATACACCTTAACAAGTATCGCATCACCTGGTTGAAGCTCATGTACTTACTTTGAAGGATTCAAATTTTAATAGTAGATGTACGAGGTATTATAGAATAATGTGGATCTAAACTAAGAAATATTTGGGGTTTTACAACAACTTAGTTCCTTGTAGACTTGTACAGAATATTGGGGTATGATAATTAGTAGACAACTTAGCTCAGCTTGCTCTTTTGTATTTTTGTTTTATCCTCTTGAATGACACGGTGTGTACACGGGATATTGTGGGTGTACTGGTGATTTAGCATCGACTTGTGGAGTATTAGTAGGAGTGGGTCCCTAATGAGTCTAAGGTAGTCTTGTGCCTTTCTTATAATCGAAGTTGTGATTGCAAAGGGATATAAGAGTCATTGGATTATATTTTCTATTTTTAGAGCATGTTTACCTTATTATTGCTCCTATTTTGAGGCTTCTGGTGCATCGTTCTTTTAGCCAGGTTCAGTCCCCGCGTGTATCATCCCTTCAGTCCGTTTAAGTCCTAATTGTGTAATTTTTTTGATCCAATTCAAGTAATGACAAAGAGGTCCTATCTTATATTTCCCTTTTGACCCGCTTCATGTTCTGACTAGGTGACTCTATTGCAACTCCCATTGATCCAATTAGAGTTCTGATGAAGAGGTCCTATCTTATATTTCCAGTGGTTCCGATTCAATTTCCAACTGGGAGTTTTAATTTTGACGTACCATTTGATGTGATTCAAGTTCTTACGAGGTGATTTTTTTTATTTTTTGATTCCTTTCAACAATTTCAATCAACGAGAGGTTGCGGAAGTTATTGTCATATCCTCGAGTTGTTTTATTAGTTTCTAGATGTTATGTGTACTTTACAGGATTATGGGGGTCTGTTCAGGTTTTATTCAAGCTTGCGCACTAGTGTACCTTCTGGGCTTATGGGAGTCTAATTAAGTTTCACTAGTTGTACTTATTTCTTATCAATTTTTAGTACACTCTTGTGCATTCATTTTTGTTTCCCATTGTTTTACCTCTCTGTGTGTTTAATTTTTGTATTTTATATTTTGTTTACTTCTATTACCCAGTCGGCCTAAGGTGCCTACTAAGTAAATTTTTTTTGGGTACTCCTACTATACTTTGATCGACTTTGTAATGCAGGTGTAAACACCAGTTACCAATGTTGTTTCAAAAAATCGAGTCGTGACAAAACATTTCTTTAAAAGATTAAAATTTATCTTTTTAGTTTTTCTATTATGTGTAGACATATTATTTTGATTAGTTTTTTTTTTTACCATTATGGAATATTAATTAACCTCAAAACTAATTTATAAAAATATTTCACCGAGGGTCATGTTATAGGTTGGTGCCTATCATATAATAATAAAAAGACAATTAAGTAGGATTCAATTTTTAAAAAAATTGAAAGTAGTATAAAATTTCTTCTAAATGTAATTTCTTCCAAAAATTGGAAAAAATAATAATGTAGTACTATCATAAACATATTTGCGATAAACTTATTACCATGTTTTGTGGATACTACTTATTCAAATTTAAACAACACTAATTCTTTTCCTTATCAGAAAAGATTGACTAAAAATGTTTGGCTAGTATAAGACCGGATCCAAAAACTACATATAATTCAAGATGATACACCCTCATTTATGACTATTCCAAAACAATTATTATTGACAATAAAAAATTCTCTAATTCAAACTACTCAAGAATTTTCCAAATTCAAAATTTTCATATATATATATATATATATATAAGGGTCAATCTTAGGCAAAGACAAGAACAATAACAAAGTTATTCTTGAAGAAACACATATATCCTCATAGACCTCCTCTTTATCCATGCCTAGAAACAAAGTAATATTTGCTTTGATTGAAAATGAAACTAATAGAAAAGTCTCATACAAGAAAAGACACATAGGGTTCATGAAAAAGGCACAAGAACTCTTAACTCTTTGTGACATTGAAATGGCTGCCATCATCTATAGTCCTTATAGTGATGAACCTAAGGTGTTCCCCAATCATCGTGCTGCAATCAACACCTTTAGAAATCTTAAAGAATTGGCAACAATGGAGAGATAAAAAAATATGCTAACAAAAGATGAATTCACCGAGAAAAGAATAGAGAAGTTGAAGAAAAACATAATAAAGGTAAGAAAGGAAAATAGGGTACAAGAAATTACAAATAAGATGCATGAAGTGATGAATGGAAAAACTATTTCCGTTGACATGAATGCTTACGGTCTAAACGATCTAAGTTACGTGATCAAGAAGAACCTTGAACTGGTACGTCAAGCAATGAAAAATTATGTTAGTGAAGAGGGGTCTACATCCAATGTCCCTCAATCCACACCTTCAACAACAATGACTTTTATGATGCCTTCATCAATTGTAGATCCTCCATTGTATTCTTGAGTGCCTTCTCCAATGACACCAGAAATGGGCCCTTCAAAGGAGAGCCCCCCAATGGGTACTTTAGTTCAAATGAATAACTCTCAAAACTACTCTAGTGAGATTCCAGAAAGTCCTTCATCGATTGAGTTACTAAATTGGAATAATGATGATGTCGTGACTTTGCTGGAGGACCTATCACTAAACAATATTAATGATCTAGATCCAAACCCCATCAATAGTATGTAAAGTCTTTGGACTAGTGTGTTTCACTTTTTATTATTATTGTTTTATATGTTTATGTGGTCCCATGGACAATTTATGTCTTTAACATTTTGCATGTCTAAGTGTTGTATATGATTCTCCATATCACTTTTTTGTGTCCTTATATTAAGGGTTTTTATGCCGTGTTTGATGAATTTTTTTTCAAAGTTTTTTATTTCACTCACTTATTAAATATATGAACAATATACGTGTTTACTAGTTTGTGTTTATTTATTTATTTGCGCTTTTATTGTTGAGATTATTCAAATCTTGTTCTTGGTACTGTTTCCAAAAAAAGCTCTTGCACTTCAAAAGTTAAAAAATATTATTCGTGTATTAAAAAAATTTTCTCACTAAACTTTTTAGGGTGAAACAATAACACATCTAAAATAGAATATGAAGTTAAACATTAAATAAATTATAAAAAAGACCTATAAAATATCCAGTTTGAAATAATAAGGTGAAGTAAGATATTCATTAACTTTTTGGCTGTATTTAGATAAAAAAAGGTCATGTCTTCTGATTTATTTTAATTTTTTATAATTAATTTTTGTAATCTAAAAATCTATAATTTTATGAGCACATTTGTTCATTGGAAAATTTTTCTCATAAAAAAGAGAGAGATTACCTTTTAAAAAATCAAATAAAAACCTAGGGTGTGGACTGGGGAATTGGGAGAGGGGATTATGATGTGGAGAATTCAACCCTCACAAAAAACAAGGGATCCTAGGTAGATATTATAACTATGATATTCTAGATTAAAATATATTATATGAAATGTTTTATGTATAGAAACACAACCATGTAAGTCAATATTGTAATTTGATTTTTACTCATTTGTTCCTAAAATTAGAAATGTTGAAATATGAAAAATTATTAAGATAATATAACAATTAATCAAATGTTATGAATTTCTACTCTAAATTTAAGAATTAAGAAATAACAACAGTATGAGATATTAGTTGTCCCGACCCGATGTCCTGAGTAATGATGACACCTAGTATAACCCCCCAGTTGGTAAGTCAACCCGTACTCAGAATGTCAAGTAATGATTATAAGGGTAGAATTAAACAGAAATAATACAAGCATTAATAATATTAAGACATTAAGACATAAACGGAAAAATAAGAAACTTAACATAGCAAGCTGTCTCAAAGGAAAAATAATAGCGTAACATATATACACAAAAAGACATACTGATCCAAGATGCCAAGTGCCCACCCTCGTCTCTGATACCCAAATGTTGTAAACGATAACACAAACCATCAGAGTTGGTAGCTGGTACTTGGACCTACATCACGAAAAAGATGCAGAGTATAGCATGAGTACTAAAACAAAAGGTACTCACAAGGCATTGTCGGCCGACTGAACAAAATAGGCTAAAATTTTTGAGCCTTGGTGAGTCTGGATGCTTCGAGGATGGACTTTCATTGTTCTTAGATACTTCTTATATTCTCAGTTGTGGACGTGATGTATGGGCTAGGAACAATTTCATTTTATTGTATTAGATGGCTATTGAGACAAGTGATTTAGACTCCCTGTTTTTCTTTTATAAAAATATTGGACTTCAAATGTTGTTTTACTTCTGTTGCTCTATTTCTTATGTTATGAATGCTAAGTGGCTTGTATGGGGTCCCTTGGGGTTGTATACACCATGTTACATCTAGGGTGTACCCATGGGTCGTGACAGTTATATTCATGATAGTTATATTGAGGACAATTATTAGTTTTGTATGGCGGGGTGAGGTATCTTTATACCTACCTCTTTTGGGTTCTTTTAGTGAATGTACGTTGGTTTTTTATCAAATTTTGAAATTCATCCTCTTGATATTTGTGAATGTGGTTGTTCTCTTGCATATTTGAGTATCGGTTGTGATCAACACCGTTGACTTGAATAGTGCTCTTGATTGAATGATATGTTTGTGAAATTCCAATGAGGCAAATTTGAGTTGCATAAGTCATGTGTGAACTCTTAGCATCTTATTGTGACTAGCCGATTATTGAAATGAATAATGTGATGATTGGTGTACGCGAGGTAAAACTATAGAATCTTGTTTGATGGTTGTGTTGAATGCCATGTGTGGTGATATTTCCTTGAAATATGTGCTTGGTAATAACTATAACTTGCCCCGTTAGTCCAATTTATTAAAGTAAGCGAATGATAAAGATGATCTTAGGCACAATTTGTGGAGAGTGAACTAATTGCTAGTATACCTTTTTGTGACCACCTTGTGAGAGTGTGAACCTAGCTTGACACCATTTGAGCCTAACCTTTACTTTGATTGAAACTTGCACAACTTTTAACTCTTTATCCCATCACCTGTAACTTTCATGAAGCATTGGTCCATTTGAATAGACAACTTAGGCCAAAATCCTAAGTTGGGGGTGTAAAAGAAGGAAATATAAGAAGTTTGTAAAAAATCGCCCTTGATGGATTGTATTGAAAAAGATGGAACCCCCTCCATATAAAAGAGAGAAAGAAAAAAAGCAAAAGAAGAAGAAGATTGAAAAACAAAGAGGATGATGCAATAAAGTTTGTGCAATGGACAAAAGAAATGGGGTATCAAAGGAATCATGCTTTAAAGAAAATAAGGTGGATTGTGAAAATAAAAAGTGTGAAAGAAAAGGCGAAAAGGTGAAATGCAAGCCATGTTTCATCAAGGTAGAAGTCACTAAGACAAAATGATCATACCTTTACCCTCAGCCCCGTTACAAGTCTTGAAATAACTTTGTGATCTTGATTGAACTTAATTTCATGTTGATTGGATAATACGGGCAATCTATCGGTAGAATCATACATATATTTGTCTTTGAGATAGTGAGAGTTGTTTTTGATTCCTTAATTCTAAAATTTTGTTGAGCTTTGTGTGAGCATCGAATCATTCTTTTTGTGAGGGCATTCAAATACTTTTGTTGAGCTTTAATTTGCATTTTAAGCAAGTACTGTGAGCTTGAGTTCTAATTGATGGACAGTCCCAGTTTGAAACTTGTAGTGCACAATTGAGCATTGCATAGGTAGTTTGAACCTCTTGTGTGTATTCATGTTGAGTGTTGAGTAGCACTATTGATAGACATCCCTGTTGAACTGATTGAATTTGTGTTTTACTTGAGGACAAGCAAAAGTTTAAGTTGGGGGTGATGATGAGTCGGAGATTTCGACTCATATAGCGAAATTGGTATTCAATTGATCACATTCCCAAGGATCCCTCTCTACTTGATTACCCCGTCTGTTCGTAGTTTTTAATTAATCACTCTAATCCCCCCCATAATACATTAATTTCCAATCCCCAACTATTTACTTTAATGGTTTCAAAAATGTCTACTCCTACAATTGATTAGAACACTCCTTTAACTTCGTAACTGATTTCTCTACCATATCACTCCCAATGGGATCGATCCTAACTCTTTGTTGGGTTTATACTTGATAGCGGCCGACAACACTTAGAATTGGATGAAGTTTAAGCGTTGTTGTTGTGAAAGAATTTCTCACATACACATGAAAGCATAATTGTGAAAGAGTTTTCTCAAATAAAGGATTCTTAGAGTTGAAAGGTTTTTGAAATGAAACTTTGCATCGAGATTTATGAGCTATTCTAATGAAACCTAGCTTAGATTGGATACTTGATGTGCCTTCCATGGATGATAAGGCAAGCGGCGATTACCCATCCCTCTTAATGATAATACAAGAATCGATTACCCATGTCCTATGAATGATAAGATAACCGGTGATAACCCATGTCCTCTTAATGATGCTGCGATTACCTAAGTCACTTGATGATAAGAGGTGAATACCCATGTCCCATAATGATAGGACAAGAAGCAAAAACCGATGTCTCATAATGATAAGATGAGTTAAGATTAATGGAAAAACTCCCACAAAAATGAACTAAGGTTACTTCAAGAAGTATCGCATATGTGATTTAAGAAGATTTCTACTTGCATTGACCATGATCACGGTTATGTTTTTAATCTCTTATCTTATATTTCGAGCTTGGTATTTGCATGTCACGAAAAGCCTTTTTAACATTATTTGGTTACTTTTATTGATGGTTATCATACTTGGTACATTATTTATACTAACACATACTCATGCCTATATTCTTATACAAATGTAGGGTTCGACGCTCCGGTTTCGCATTCCCGTGGTTAGAGATCGCCATAGTAGATAATGAAGATTGGTGAGTTCTCATGTTTCGAGGACCGAACTTTTATTTCCTATTGTCTTTACTTTAAAGTATTTATGTGATGTAGGGATTACATCCCGATCACTCTTGATGTCTGATGAATCCTGGATTTGGACTCATTTAGGGTTTTGTTTTTATAGATTTAGTGTCCTCAAATGTTTAATTTGTGCCATAAACTGCTTTTAAATCCTTAATTTTCAGGTATATGGATTGAGGAACAAAGCAAGGACACTAACATGACTTAAGGAACAAAACAAGCTGAAGAAATGAAGAATGAAGAGCCTAAGGATCGCCAAGAGCACTCGGCGTGTCGCCGAGTGGCTTATCAGACCGCATAAACTTCCAGTGTGCCAAGCCCTGAAGGAAAGAACCAAATCGGCATAAAAAAAAGAGCAGTCGGCGGATCGCCGATCAGTTCCGTGAAGCCAAGATAAATCGCCCAAAGTTACAAACCTTGAACATGCTGAATGTCAAGGCGTAAAGGCGATGGAAGGGACCAAAGGGAGGCTAGCCGAGTAATTCGGCGAGCCTGACTTACTTCACCGAAGAGCTCTTCGTTGCTTATTTTTGGCAACTATAAGAAAGATTTTGAACATTTATTTAAGGGCTTTTTGGTCGAATTTTGACCTTAGAATAGAATTTTGATCTTTGAGACAGTTTTCTTAGTAGACTTGAAGGTTTTGAGACTCAACTTGGAGATTTCATAATAGGTTTCTAATTTTCTTCAAATTGGAGCATTGTAAAGCTGGAATTTCTCCTACCCAGTTCTTGGCTAATCGATTCGATAATGGTTTTTATCTTTTTATGATGTCCGACTAAATCCCCAATTCTTGGGGTGTGATCATGTGATTATGGGTTGAATTAGTGTGTGGGTATTGTTAATTACTAGTCTAAATGATATTTTGAAATGGGTTTAATCATTAATTGAGATTTAATCTATGAGCTGTAGTTGCACATGCAGTTCTATGTTAGTGTTCTTGGCTTGTTCGAGAGAGAGGTTTTAGGACTAAAATTACTGATTAATGATTTGCTTGTATTGGGTTGATGTGGGTTCAGCTCGAGAGAGTTAATCCTAAGCCCAATCCTGCCCATCTTGCTCGAGGGAGAAGATGCATTAAGGTTTTGGGTTGTTCTTAATTGCTATGCTTGTTGATATTCGAGAGAAATCACTTGAAATGGAATAGTTGTTCGAGACAAAGTTATTTCAATTGTAGTCTAGCATAACCACTGATATTTAGTTGTTTACTAGTAGTTTTAATTACCCATGTATCAAAATTCACCTATAATCGATCACATCCCAAGAATCTCTCTCATTGTTGTTATCTCATTGTTATTTGACTGATTGTAGTTGATAACTTGAAAACCAATCTCCCCATTTGATATTCATGTCACCCCTTTTATTTGAGATGTCTTTTTCCGATAAAATCTATTCCTATGGATGATTTGACCATATTTGTACTTCCAAATCAAATTTGAAACACGTACCGCCCCCTGTGGGATTCGACCCTAACTCAATTAGTTGGGCTTTATACTGCTTAACGATCGTTCACATCTAGAATTGGATGAGGTGTGCTTGAAACATTAATTAAAACTGGCACCGCTGCTGGGGAGTGGATTTGTTTGAAATTCTTTTGGTGAAGTTGAATTGTGTTCTTTTTAGCCATAGTTTAATCTACTTACTTTTAGTTTCGGTTTGTGTTGCTTGTGTTAAAACAGAGGAGGAAATGAGTGACAACATGAGTAATGGTAGCCAAGTGGGCCACCAAGATGACATCGGGAATCTCAATGATGTCAAGGATCCGAATGTCAATGATCCAAATCTAGTGGGTGGTGTTGGTGCCATTCGTTTACCTCCAACTGAAGGAAACGTTGTGTTTCACATTACAAGCACCATGCTGCAGCTCCTACAATTGAAAGGTTTGTTTGATAGGCTGGCTCATGAGGATCCCTATGAGAATAATAGAAATTTTGTTGATGTTTGTGGATCGTTCTCCTTTAAGAGCATATCTCAAGAATCGGTCCAGCTGAGGTTGTTCCCATTTTCTCTAATGGGAGAAGCATGCAAGTGGTTGGCTGAGTTACCAAGAGATTCTATCACTTCGTGGGAGGAGCTTATTACCGCATTCCAAGTGCGTTTTTTCCCTCCTTTGAAGATGATGACACGTAGGGACAGTATTCAAAGCTTCAAACGTTTGGAGGGTGAGTCAATCCATGAGACTTGGCTAAGGTTTAAGAAGATGGTGTTGCAATGCCCAACTCATGGATTTCCCGATAATGTACTTCTGCAATACTTCTACAGAAGCCTTGATTCGGTGAATAAGGGAGTGACTGATCAACTTTCTCTGGGAGGTTTAATGCAACAACCTTATGTAGTAGCAACCCAACTTCTTGATGGCATGACCAAGATTAACCAGGCATGGTACACCCGCGAAGACCAAGTCTCTCCCCTTACTTAAAAATTGACAAAGGAACATATTGAGAAAGATCAAGAGAGAGACCAAAACCTGGCAAAGATGATGACCCAACTGGACATCTTGGCTAAAAATGTCATGGGTGCTGGTACAAAGAGTGTTAATGATGTCAGTGTTGGTGGTGTAAACCCCGAGGAGGCCAAATTTGAAACGTTGTACAATGAAGAAGTGAACTTCCTGGCCAACCAAGGAGGAGGTTATCATGCTAACTACCCAAGTTCAGGTGGAAACCAAGGATGGAATAGAAATGAGGGCTGGAGATACCGTGACAGAGAGTGGCGTGATCGTAACACCCCTTAGAAGGAAAGAGAAGGGGAGAAGGATAGGTATGTGCCACCCCATGAGCGTCAAAAGCCCAAAGATTCTGAGGGCGGCCATATGGAAGACATGCTCTCACGCATTCTTAACAAGGTTGAAGGGTCCGATAAAGTGTTGAAGGAAATGATGGAGGATGTATCTACTCTCAACCAGACGGTGACCTCTCATTCTGTCTCTTTCAAGAAGTTGGAGACCCAAAGGTGTCAAATTTCTTCACATCTAAACCTAAGACAACAAGGGGGGTTGCCTAGTGATACTATGGCGAACCCCAAGAATGAAACTTGAATGGGTACTTGCATCGTGCCACGACATTAACTAAGGCGCTTCTTGGGAGGCAAACCAGGTTTTTATTGCTTTGTGTTTGTTTTTGGAATAACATGTGTTGATTGTGTAGGTTGAAAAGTGGAATGTGTTTGAAAAGTGTAGGTTGGCGACCAAGAGTCCAGTCGGCGACTCGCCGAAGAGGTCGGCGAGCCCGATTTCGACCGTCGTTGGACTCATAAAAATAGCAGATGGGGGTTTGTAAAACTCGGCGGGCCTATGGACAAATCGATGACTCATCGAACAAGTCGGTGATCCCGATTTTGTCCCTGAAGTCCTGTAAAACTCAGCGAAGTAAGTCACCACTCGGCGGATCGCCGAGTGGTTCGGCGAGAACGACTAATAACGCTGAAAGGGCCGCGAACTGAAAGGTTTTAAAAGGCCAAACGGTTCAAAATTTCAAAATCTTTCATATTTCCTCATTTTAGCCTCGTACAATCTCACCCGCACTCTAGAACAGTGGGATGCAGCAGCGATAATATCAATGTTGTACTTGATAGAGCTATAGGATTTGAGCATGAGTACTAGGGCTCGGCCACATCACAGAGTCTAGATGACCTAAAGGGCTCGCTTGCTCCCCTCATTTCTGACACCACCCCGAGGTGGATTGAGGCCGGAGCGCCAATTGAGAAGAAGGATTTAAATATAGCAGCCTGGTATTGGTTCGTGTTCATTCGCAGTTCTATCATGCCCTCGCAGAATGAGTCCATCCTCCTCCACCAAAAGACGTCCTGCCTCGGATCCATCATCGCCAAAAAGTGGCTCAACTTGGGGTTGATCATAAAGCACGAGATGGTCATGAGGGCCAAACAGCGCCAGACATCCCTTTCTTTCCCAGTACTTATTACAGAGTTATGTCGGTGGGCTGGAGTTCCTCGTGATGAGACGAGGGACATTGAGGTCACACCTACATCCTCCATAGATATCCGACGCATAGATGCCGAGTACAAATGGGATGAGGAAGATAGGAGGAGAGAGGCTCCGGTGGATGCTTCCCCGGAGATTGATGTTGAGTCCATACCTGCAGAGGCATCTTTGCCTACTCCGGCCTCCGGGCCTTTAGGTACACCCACTTCCACTCCTTCCCAGGCCCCGGGTTCTTCTGCTGCTTCCTAGCCTACTAGGATCACTCATGCCATGCTTCTCAAGATGGGGCACCTAGCCCACTCTATCGATGTGAGGGCTTCTCGGCTATAGGTCAAGGTGCCTTGGATGATTGAGCGAGCCATCTTAGCTACTTTGACACCCCTCCGGACATCTATTGATGCTCGCACGGCAAGAGTAGAGACTTTTGAGAGTCGACAGGGGGCTTCTTCCGAGGTTTCGACTTTGAAAGCCGAGGTTTCTGATTTGAGGAAGGATGTGGACTATCTGAAGTCCACATACTTCACTTCACTCTTTGGAGCAGTTGATGTCCCCGAGGATCCGAGTGTTGAGATTCCAACCCGTGCTGAGGTACCTCCGGCTACCACCGGAGATGACATTATAGAGGACGTTGCTTCTGCCGAGTCTGAGGCTAAGACCGATGAGAAGCAATTTGAGGAGAGAGAGGTTGTTGTATATGATGATTTAGCCGACTTGGAGGGTGATGATTCCTCAAATTGGACTCATTTAGGGACTTATTTTAATAGAATTAGTGTTTTCAAATGCCTCTTTTATCCCAATATCTGATAAAAACTCTTAAGTTTTAGGTATTTGAAGATTTAAGGAAAGCATGGACACTGTCGCGAAAAGGAACAAAAAGAGTGAAGAAATGGATGCCTGAGCATCGCCAAGTCCACTTGGCGAATCGCCAAAGAGCCTTACTCCGCCTTTTGTTTTAGTGTGTTGAGACCTGAAGGAAGAGGATCAAATCAGCGGTGAAAAGAGCATCTGGCATGTCGCCAAAAAGTTCTGCAAAGTAGTACTATACCGCCCAATGATCCAGAACGCAGAGATGTTGTAGGCAAGCAAGGAAGGCGATGAACCAGACGATGGGCGAATCGCCGAGTTGATCCGCGATTCCCACTAACCTCGCTGAATGATCCTCTGCAGCATTAATTCTAAACACTATAAATACTAGCTCTATATTAGTTTTAAGTATCAAGCTTCTTTAGAATGCTCACAATTATATATTTTATTTTGTAACTCTTATTTTCTCTCAAGTTTGAGAGGGTTTTGAAGACTTGAAGAACAAAGGGTTTCATCTTCCCAAAATTGGAAATGGGTCTCCTTGATTCTTCTTTCTTTTCCTAAATCAAGACTTATTTCTCTATACCCATTTGATTTCAACATCATTGAAGGTATAATTTTCTATTTCTTGATGTGTGGCTAAAATCCCCATTCTTGGGGTGTGATTTAGCAAATATGAGTTAATATTGTTGTTGGGTCTTGCTAGTTGATGGTTTAAATGTGGTTTAATGGTGATTTCACCTAGTGGTTGTGGTTTAATTTAATGGGTTTGTAGTTGCAAATACAAAACCACTTATGTGTTTTCAGCTTGCTCGAGAGAGAGGTCGCAAAACCAAGACCGCTAGACTGATGGCCTAAGGAGTGGGTCGACATGAGGTTCATCCCGAGAAGGTGAGCCCTAGTCCTATATCCTAACATTCAGCTCGAGAGAGTGAGTAGGGTAAGGCATAGGCTGGTCTTCATGCGGCAAGTGGGTGTCCGAGAAGAACCTATTTGAAACGGGGTAAGTTTCTCGAAAGAGAACTTATTTCCATTTAAAGCTTAGCCTAGTTACTTTTAATCTACAGATTTTCTATCGAAAGCTTGTACCCAACAATCTAGATTTACTTGTATTGTAGTCACACCCTAAGAATCTCCCCTCACACTTGATTTTCCTTTGCTTTTTACTGTGCTTATTTGATTTTGTGACAAAACCCCCAAATCGATATTTGACACTTTTGTGTCCTCCATTTATTTATAATGTTTTTATTCGCAAATCTCTTTATCTACAGCTGATTAGAACAAAATTCTAGTTGGTTGCATATTCTCAAAACCACTCCCTTGGGACGCGACCCCAACCTTTAGTTGGGTTATTGTACTATCGACGATTGTAGACACTCATACCGTAGGTTAGTGTCGTTAATCACGATAAGCATCAGAGGGTGCTATGTTTGAGACTGCCCGACAAGCTTCTTTGAGGGACACGTCCATGGTAGACTCCAGTGGAGCGAGTGTTGATTTTACCTCAGGCACTGATGCCCATGATTAGAATGTGACCTTGGGCATTGATTCCCGACGGATGGAGTGACTGTGTAGATAGGTTCATTCCTTACCTCCCTTTCTTTCATTTTTATTGATGTTTATTGTTTTAAGTTCTATTTGAGGACAACTGCTTTTCTTTTGTGGGTGGGGTGAGGTATTTCCATACCTACTACTTGTGATTACTTTTTGTGTATATATTGGGGTTTGGTTTGAAACTGTGTTTTGATTCTATTCTTGTGGATATTTGAGCTTGTAGCTCCTTCTTTTTGAATGGAAATGGTTTCTGACCAATTTTGAATTTTTTTTGCCCCCTTTTGTGTGTTTGATTGAGGATGTTCTTGTGCTAATTTGAGTATCGGTGATTATCAATACCGATGACTTAGATAGTGCTCTTAATTGAACCAAATGAATGTGCTGCTACGATGAGGCTAAATGAAGTTGCATAGATAATGTGTGGACAACATCTCATTGTGATTAGTTGGTTATCAAATGAGCCTCTTGTGATAAACATTGCACACTAGCGACAGTGTGGAGTCTTGTTTGATATTGGTGCCATGCCTTGGGTGTTGATATTACTTTGAACAATTGTGTGATGACACCTAGAATTTGCCCCGTTGAACTGGTTGACTAAGTAATGCAAGCACTTGAAATGATCTTAGGGAACGAATTTGAAGAGTGAAACAATTTGACAATATACCTCTTTTGTGGCCAACTTTGTGAGATGTGTGAACCTTGCTTGAACCCTATTGAGCCAACCCTTTTCTTTGAAGAAACTTGAGCAATTGTGACCCCTCTTTATCCATTTACCCATAACTCTCATGAAGTGTGGTTTTGTTTGAATAGCCAACTTAGGCCAAAAGCCTAAGTTGGGGGTGTGGTGAAAAGAGAAGGAAAATCAAGAAGTGTGAGAAAATCTCCCCTTTTGAAAATGGTTTTGAAAAAAATGGAACCCCTCCATGTAAAAAAAAGTGAGAAAAAAGAAAAGAAGCAAAGAAAAAGAATGAAAAAGTAGTGAAACAAATGATGAAAATTGCAAAAGAAATGAGGTGTCCAGAAATTCATATGAAGTTGAATAATGAGGCGGATTATGAGCATGTTTGAAATGATTAAGAAAATGAGGAATATGATGTTCATGCGACACTTCATGAGAGTGAAAGCCAGCCTAAATTACCATACCTTTACACTCAGCCCCATTACAAGCCTTGAAAAGACCTTTGTGATCTTGAGTGAGCTGAAGCAAATGTTGATTGGAAAATAAGGGCAAACCTATGGGTCAAATCATGCATTTGTTCATCTTTGTAAGTGTGAAAGTTGTATGTGATTCCGGAAGTATAAATTGTTAAAAAATTGTGTGTGAATATGGAATCATCTTTGTTGTGAGGGCATTTGAGTACCTTTGTTGAGCTTGAATTTGCATTTGAAGCAAGTATTGTGAATTTGAGCATCTTTGATAATGGTGAGTCACAATTTGAATATTTGAGTGCACAATTGATCATTGCATGAGTAAGTTGAGTCTTGTTGTGTGCATTCATGTTGAGTCTTATGCAACACTGTTTGAGACATCCTTATTGAACTGCTGAACTTGAGTTTTACTTGAGGATAAGCAAACGTTTAAGTTGGGGGTGTTGATGAGTCCTGGATTTGGATTCATATAAGGCTTTGTTTTTATAGATTTAGTGTCCTCAAACGTTTAATTTGTGCCATAAACTGATGTTAAATCCTTGATTTTCAGGTATATGGATTGAGGAACAAAGCAAGGACACTAACAAGCAAAAAGGAACAAAACAAGCTGAAAAAATGAAGAATGGTGAGCTTGAGGATTGCCAAGAGCACTCGGCGTGTCACCGAGTGGCTTATCAAACCGCCTAAAGTTCCAGTGTGCCAAGCCCTGAAGAAAAGAACTAAATAGGCGACGAAAAGGAGCAGTCGGCGGATAGCCGAGCAGTTCCGTGAAGCCAAGATAAATTGCCCAAAGTTACAGACATCAAGGATGCTGAATGTCAAGGCGTAAAGCCGATGGAAAGGACCAAAGGGCGGCTCGCCGAGTGGTTCTGCGAGCCTAACTTACTTCGCCGAAGAGCCCTTCGTGGCTTATTTTTGGCAACTATAAATAAGATTTTGAACATTTAGTTTAAGGGCTTTTTGATCGAATTTTGTCCTGAGAATAGAATTTTGATCTTAGAGACAATTTTCTTAGTACACTTGAAGGTTTTGAGACTCAACTTGGAGATTTCAAAAGTGGGTTTCTAATTTTCTTCAAATTGGAGCATTCTAAAACCCAGTTGATGGCTAATTGATTCGGTAACGGTTTTTATCTTTTTATGATGTCCGGCTAAAACCCCAATTATTGGGGTGTGATAATGTGATTATGGGTTGAATTAGTGTGTGGGTATTGTTAATTACTGTCTAAATGCTATTTTTAAGTGGGTTTAATCATTAATTGAGGTTTAATCTATGAATTGTAGTTGCCAAATAAGTTCTATGTTAGTGTTCTTGGCTTGCTCGAGAGAGAGGTTTTAGGACTAAAATTACTGATTAATGATTTGTTTGTATTGGGTTGATATGGGTTCTGCTCGAGAGAGTGAATCCTAAAACAAGTCCTGCCCATCTTGCTCGAGAGAGAAAATGCATTAAGGTTTTGGGCTATTCTTATATGCTTGTTGATGTTCGAGAGATATCACTTGAAGCAGAATAGTTGTTCGAGAGAAAGCTATTTCAATTATAGTCTAGCCTACCCACTGATATTTAGTTGTTTACTAGTCGTTTCAATTACCCGTATATCAAAATTCACCTATAATCGATCACATCCCGAGAATCTCTCTCCTTGTTGTTATCTCATTATTATTTGACTGATTGTAGTTGATAACTTGAAAACCAAATCCCCCCATCTGACATTCGTGTCACCTCTTTTATTTGATATGTCTTTTTCGATAAAATCTATTCCTATGGCTGATTTGACCACATTTGTACTTCCAAATCAAATTTGAAACACGTACTGCTCCCAGTGGGATTCGACTCCAACTCAATTAGTTGGGTTTTATACTGCTTAACGATCATTCACACATAGAATTGGATGAGGTGTGTTTGAAACGTTAATCAATGTCCTAGAAGGCTTTGAGACAATGTAGACAATCTTTTGCTAATGTACTTATGTAGGGCCTCTTGGGGTCTTGTACGACATGTCACGACTAGAGTGTACTTTGGGTGGTGACAATAACTCTATATCACGATCTAGAATATAAGACAAGATAACATTTCATAAATGTCTAAGCATCCCCCTAATTATAAATGTGACGTGCAACACATTCCTGAGTAGGACTCTACTAGTCAGGGCTTTTTAGACTCTCTAGGATGACCTGCTCTAATACCACTTTTTTCACTCCCAAATTCCTATTAAGACAGACAGGTACTCGATGCCCTAAAGGCCCAAGGGAGCCAACTTATAACTCTTGCTTATCAAAAATGCAATAACGAAGCTATAACTCTTTAATAAGTATAAGAAAAATATTGTGATAAAAGACTAACAAAGATAGTCCCAAAATAGATGTACTTGCTTGGCCGTTGAGGCCTAAATTACTAGAAAACAAGACATTATCACGCTTTACTTTGACATTAGTCTACAAAGCCTCTTAAAGATAGACGTTACGCTTATGTTGGGACAAGACCCCGCCATACCCTTAACTATAATAAAATATCAAATATATATTAGAGACTCGACAAGCCACGAATAAACATAGAGCTCACCAAAGGTAGCGAGTATCCTTTGCTTATATTGGACATATGTTATTATCTTGAGTACATGTACCTGCGACATGAAACAAAACGTCCCTCTCAAGGACGTCACTACAAAAGAATGTACTAAATAAGTAAGGTAGATGATGCAACTATTTACTCTTACTAAGTTAGTCAAAAAGTCGAAGTAGGTGATGCATCTACTTGACAGCTACTAGCTTAATTTGGTCAAGCAAGCACCTCGCTAATTTTATACCACTCTCCGAATGATAATTCTTTTACTTAAACTTAACACTAGACTCTAAACATTAAGTTTAATTACCACCTTCCTTCTAGAGCTTAAATACTTTCATCAATATTAACTTAGTCGTACGCATGTTTAAATGTACGGGGTGTTACAGTAGAAACCATTTTCCCAACCTTTAAGAAAGATATGAACAGACCCATAAGAGCATAATTCCCCACTTTCAATTCTAAGAAAGGTTTGTTAGCAACCTGAAATGTGACCAATCAGATCCAATAGTTTGTGGAAGCACAATAGAAACGAAACCAAACCATCCCAAAAATAACATCAAAGTTTAAAATATCAAACTCTACAAGATCAATATGAGTGACTCTATCAGAAACAGAAACATGAAAATTTCTATAAACTATTTTAGCAACTATAGAATCACGAACTAGTGTAGACACAAAAAAGAGACTAGAAAATATTGCAGGACCAATGTCAAATCTCATAGCCACATAAGGAGTAACAAAAAACAATGTATCACCTGGATCAATCAAAGCATTGAGAGCAAGATGAAAAACTTTCAACATATCGGTAACAACATTCGGAGAACCCTTATGATCATGTGGAGTTTGAAGAGCATAAAACCTATTCTAACAAGGAGAATCAAAACAAGAACCACTAGGCTGTTCTTGCTTACAGACTTTTCCGTTAGAATCTTTCAATGGATAATCCCTTTTCTTGTGATCATTCTTCCCACAACCGAAGCAAATACCCATACCTGCTAAGAACTTTCCCAAGTGATTCTTGCCACACTTTTTGCAAACGGGAATAGAAGATCCATTTCCACTACTTCGTTGAGGTTTGGGGTTAGAAAACTTATCTTTGCTGAACTTAGAAGATGGAGAATTTGAAGAACCTTGACCAGTTGAGAATGACCATTTCCACCAGACCTAGAACGAGAAAAGTCACCATTAACAGTTCTTACCCTCTTTTACTCCCTATATTTCTCCTATAGATTTAATTTTTCAATTTGTTGGGAAAGTATCATTAGTTGAGAGATATCCATCTCCTTGATAAACAAGGTGGTATGGAACTCTTTGACCACCATTTCAGACACACCCAATAAAAACTTACAAATCCTTACCCTAGAGCCGACAACCATAGTTTGAGCATAGTTAGTCAATTGAGTGAAATATAAAGCTTACTCTTTCACACCCATATTATTTCATTGACTAAGATTAATAAACTCAAGCACCATCACCTATCTCATATCGAGAAGAAAGAAAAGATCGAGAAAAGTCACTTTAAACTTCTCAAAATCAAGAGGACTCACATCAATAGCCCTATCTTCCTTCTGTTAATTGAACCAAAGTTGAGAAACACCTTTGAGTTGATAAGAAGCCAATTTTTCCATCTATACCATTGACACGCCCATAATTTCCATTATCTTATAAATCTCATCAATGAACTCTTAAGTATACTCATAAAATTTAGACCCATGAAACTCATCCTGGTGAAGTCGCACACCCTTATCGTCGAGGTCATACCAACATTTGGGTTAACGGGAGCAATATTCTCTCTATTAGCTTGGTTTGTTATAGCTTCAACATTTATTTGGAAAGCAACTCAGAATTTAGCATGAGTCACTTGCTCGACAAGAGGATCGAACGACACTTAAGAAATCTTTGGCTCTAGATTTCTTCTTCCATTAGCTCTTTGGGGTGGCATATCCTAAAAATCATGAAAAGAGTAAAGTGAAAGAATTTCATAGAGCTAAACTTTATGGCACGACTTTAGAGTAGTGAAAGAAGTGAAGTTTCTAAAATGGATTGTAGCCTCATATTCATAAATGTGGCACACTTCAGACTCATGAGCAAGACTGTACTCAACGTAGCTTGTCAGACATCCTATAATCTTTAAAAAACCTAATTCTCTCATTACCAATTTTATCACAACCCAAAGTACACCATATATGTGACATGGCAAACACGACCCCAAGAAGCCCTAACCTATCCATTTTACATAAGCATGATAGAAAATAAATATAGCATGAGAGAGTAGACAATAGAAGTCTTATATCATACGAGGAATTTGAATACAAGTGTGGAATGCTAAACTACGTTTGACATAGCATTTCTAATATCATAGGAGTGGTTGGAATGTAACCCATATATCACATGCAATTCTACAACAAGGTTTGGAGATGAGAATTAGAGAGAACATCTTATTTTTAGATCGAACGCACGATTCATATAAATAAGTTAGAATTAATACCCTTAAGCACATTAATGGTATTCTTTCAACCCTTCTAAGATCTCTTGACTTTCTGGAAACTTTATCTGAGACTAACACATCGAAAAGGATATGGCCTTTCCTATTTCAACCACCTTTAGTATGAAGGGTAGTCGAATGAATTTAAGAAATGAATGATTCTCAATAAGTTCCGTATGGAACAGTTCTATTAAATGATTTAGAGTATGAAAGATGGGAAATGTTTCTTAAATTTCTATAGTCCATAATTTAAAGAAGTTTGGCACTCACAACAATAAATAGCTCCTATTGATACGCGTTTATAGACACTTAGGACGCTTGAACTCTGTGGTCTGATACCAAGTTTGTCACACCTCGAACCTACATTCCAAACATGGCCGACACTCAAGAACCATTGCTTTTCCCCAAATGAACCCTTGTCCTGGTTGACTGCTATTGAAGGTGGCATACAGAAGCATGAAAATTGAAGGAAATATTTTAAAAAGTTCACTGGCTCTCAAAACTATCTAAATATATTTAGTATGAATCATAAAGTTTTCAATAAAACATCTGAAACTGAATATAGAATAACCTCCAAAATTGTCTATCTATGATGGCTCTACTGTATAAAAATAGGTGTTGGGAAAAGAACCCACAAAACCTCAAAATGCTACTATTAACAAATGATAAATCTGGAGTATTCCGAAAGTGAGGAGGTCTCACTAAATTTGACAAGCGGATGATGTGATCTCAAGGGAACTCCTGTTGATGATCCTAAGTTCCTAAATCTACATTATGAAAAGTTGCAGTTAGAATAAAATCATATATTAAATGCACGAGTATGTAATAGGTATGAATTAAACAAATAACTTAAGCTTAAACACTGAAGGTAATTCAACTAAAGAATAACATAAATCATGATAACATATACTCATATGATGCTCATAGGTATGAAAATGACTTATCATATTAAATAATATATGAGGCTCACCTCAAAAGTTATATCTTAAAATAACATGTATTTAGATTGTAATTAGTATCATACTTGTTTACGTCCTTAAAAGTCATAAGGGTTTGGATGACCATAAAAATCGTGCTAAATTTGTACCATAAAGTTTTAAAACTTAAGTTAAATAATGAAACCATAACTATTGAATAAAGATCATCCTTTCATATAAGACAAAGCTATACTTCTAATAATCGTATGAAATTCTTGAGAATCAAAATACTTTAGGCATGCAAGAAAAAAGAATACTCTCGTTAAAGTCTTACATATCTGGAAGAACAATGTTCTTAGAGAAACTTGAATACAAACTTGGACGATGAAGTTTTGAGAAGAGTCTTGGATTGAATACCTTAGGTATCTTAGAGAGAATCTTGATCAAGGAGTCTTTAGATCTAGGGAAATTGAAGAAATATCTTTCTTGGAGTTCTTGATCTTCGAAGAAGGAGAATTAGGGATTTTGAGAGTTTCTATACATAAAATGATGATATTAAGTTATAATATGGACTTAGGAAAGTTAATTACGGGTAAAAGGTCTAGAATACAACTTTTGGGAAAGTAAGATGATCATAAAAACAAAAAAATGACCTTTTAAAGAATTGCGTCAGCCAAATTAGCGATCAACACGTCCCCTTGCTGAGATATTTCGCAGTTCACCAATTGGAAATTTAGATCGCGAAAATAGAGATATACTTAAAGATTTTAGGAATATTCTGTGAGATAATTCGGTTATTCTCCAACCCATTCGGTGAGTCGCCAAATAAGTAGGTGTCCTTGATGAATTTCTCATCTCGAACACATTTCAGTAAAACAACCATAACTTTTTATATGGAACTGAAATAAGGAAACTTAGTGGCATTGGTAATAATACTCATACACCGTGAATTATATAGTTCATATGCCACCTAACTCTTTATATGTTGAGAGATATGGTTTTTTGAATTTCACCGTTATATGAACTCATAAAAGAACTTAACGGATAGGACTACTTTGAACTTAGCTTCGTATTTCCGGTCTGTTATGAACCTAGATAACTTTTGGTACCCTTGTTAAATGTCTTTAATACAGCTTAACAAGTATGGCATCACCTGGTTCGAGCTCATGTACTTACTTTAAAAGAATCAAATTTTAATAGTAGATGTACGACGTGTTATAGAATGATGTGGATCTTAGCTAAGAAATATTTGGGGTGTTACAACAACTTAGTTCTTTGTAGACTTGTACAGAATATTGGGGTATGATAATTAGTAGACAACTTAGCTCAGCTTGCTCTTTTGTATTTTTAGTTTTATCCTCCTGAATGACAAGGCGTGTACACGGGATACTGTGGGTGTACTGGTGATTTAGCATCGACTTGTGGAGTATGAGTAGGATTGGGTCCCTTATGAGTCTAAGGTAATCTTGTGCCTTTCCTATAATCGAAGTTGTGATTGCAATGGGATATAGGAGTCATTGGATTATGTTTTCTATTTTTAGAGCATGTTTACCTTATTATTGTGCCTATTTTGAGGCTCCTGGTGCATCGTTCTTTTAGCAAGGTTCTTTCCCCGCTTTTATCATCTCTTCGGTAATATTAAGTCCTAATTGTGTAATTATGTATCTTTTGATCCAATTCAAGTAATGACAAAGAGGTCCTATCTTATATTTCCCTTTTGACCCGATTCATGTTCTGACTAGCTAGGTGACTCTATTGTAACTCCCATTGATCTGACTAGAGTCCGGATGAAGAGGTCCTATCATATATTTCCAGTGTATCCGATTCAAGTTCCAACTAGCAGTTTTAATTTTGACTTACCATTTGATCTGATTCAAGTTCTCACTGGGTGATTTTTTTTATTTTTTGATTCCTTCCAACAATTTTAGTCTAGGAGAGGTTGTGGAAGTTATTGTCATATCCTCGAGTTGTTTTATTAGTTTCTAGATGCTATGTGTACTTTACAGGATGATGGGGGTATGCTAGAAAAGTCTCATACAAGAAAAGACACATAGTGTTCTTGAAAAAGGCACAAGAACTCATGACTCTTTGTGACATTGAAATTATTGCCATCATCTATAGTCCTTATAATGATGAACCTAAGGTGTTCCCCAATCATGGTGCTGCAATCAACACCTTTCAAAAGTTTAAAGAATTGGCAACAATGGAGATATAAAAAAATATGGTAAGAAAAGATGAATTCACTGAGAAAAGAATAGAGAAGTTGAAGAAAAACCTAATAAATGTAAGACAGGAAAATAGGGTAAAGGAAATTACAAATAAGATGCATGAAGTGTTGAATGGAAAAACTATTTCCGTTGACATGAATGCTTACGATCTCAACAATCTAAGTTACGTGATCAAGAAGAACCTTGAACTGGTACGTCAAGCAATGAAAAATAATGTTAGTGACGAGGGGTCTACATCTAATGTCACTCAATCCACACCTTCAACAACAATGACTTTTATCATGCCTCCATCAATTGTAGATCCTCCATTGTATGTTCCAGCGCCTACTCCAATGACACCACAAATGGGCCCTTCAGAGGAGATCCCCCCAATGGGTACATTAATTCAAATTAATAATTCCCAGAACTACTCTAGTGACATTCCAGAAAGTCCTTCATTGATTGAGTTACTAAATTGGAATAATGATGATGTCGCGACTTTGCTGGAGGACCTATCACTAAACAATATTAATGATCTAGATCCAAACCCCACCAATAATATATAAAGTCTTTGGACTAGTGTGTTTCACTTTTTATTATTATTGTTTTATATGTTTATGTGGTCCCATGGACAATTTATGTCTTTAACGTTTTGCATGTCTAAGTGTGGTATAGGAATCTCCACATCACTATTTCTTTGTCCTTATATTAAGGGTTTGTATGCCGTGTTTGATGAATTATTTTTCAAAGTTTTTTATTTCACTCACTTATTAAATATATGAACAATTTATGTGTTTACTAGTTTGTGATTTATTTATTTATTTGCGGTTGTATTGTTGAGATTATTCAAATCTTGTTCTTGGTACTGTTTCCAAAAAGACCTCTTCCACTTCAAAAGTTAAAAAAAATTATTCATGTATTAAATAAATTTTCACACTAAACTTTTTAGGGTGAAAACAATAACACATCTAAAATAGAATATGAATTTAAACATTAAATAAATTATAAAGAAGACCTATAAAATATCCAGTTTTAAATAATAAGGTGAAGTAAGAGATTCATTAACTTTTTCGCTTTATTAAGTTAAAAAAGTTCATGTCTTCTGGTTTAATTTAATTTTTTATAATTAATTTTTGTAATCTGAAAATTGATAATTTTATGATCACATTTGTTCATTGGAAAAATTTTCTCATAAAAAAAAAAGAGAGATTACCTTTAACAAAATCAAATAAAAAAATCTAGGGTGTGGAAAGGGAATTGGAGGAGGGGATTATGATGTGCAAAATCGAACCCTCACAAAAAATGAGGGATCCTAGGTAGATATTATAACTATGATATTCTAGATTAAAATATATTATATAAAATGTTTTCTGTATAGAAATACAACCATGTAAGTCAATAATTTAATTTGATTTTTACTCATTTGTTCGTAAAATTAGAAATGTCGAAATATAAAAAATTATTAAGATAATATAACAATTAATCAAATGTTATGAATTTCTCCTCTAAATTTAAGAATTAAGAAATAATAACAATATGGGAAATTAGTTGTCCCAACCCGATTTCCGAAGTAATGATGGCACCTAGTATAACCCCCTAGTAGGTAAGCCAACATGTACTCAGAATGTCAAGTAATGATTATAAGGGTAGAATTAAACAGAAAAAACACAAGCATTAAGAATAAGACATAAACGGAAAAATAAGAAGGTTAACATAACAAGCTGTCTCAAAGGAAAAATAATAGTGTAACATATATACATGAAAAGACATACTGATCCAAGATGCCAAGTACCCATCCACGTCTCTGATACACAAATGTTGTAAAAGAAGACACAAACCATCAGAGATGGTAGCTGGTACTTGGACCTGCATCACGGAAAAGATGCAGAGTATAGCATGAGTACTAAAACAAAAGGTACTCACAAGGAGCAAAAGAGGTTAAAACACAATGAAAAGATATAATCTCGACACAAATAGATTTCAAAGCGAATATAAGGTACTCTCTTTTGCATGTTTATGCAAAACCTGAACAGATCCCTATAAGCCCAAAAAATATGCAGAATAACTAAGTCCACTAAGAAGAGTACCAAAAACCTAAAGTCCGGCTCCCACCCTAAATAACCATTGCATCCAGTCAAATCCCAGCATATCTCGAAAGAGTGACATTAAATTTAGGGCGCCTAGCCAACCAATCCACTCCTAGGGGAGTAAGCTGCCCAACTAGAAAGAGTATTGGTTCGGAACCCTGTACACAAAAATGAGATATGCAAACAAATCAAAAATTACATTTTGGACTCAGCGGAGCAAACAAAATTTCCATACAAGGTCGTCTTGATAGAATATGGGTCCCATACCGAAATTAATTTCAAGCCAAAATCTATAAGATGCTCACAATTAGACTAAAGGCTACGAGATCCAAACAACGGGTCGTTATAGACCAAACACAACCTTTCGAAGCTAATTGTGCTGGCACAATTCTTATCCGAGCTCATCTACTCATAATTTTGACAAAAGTCAAACTTAGGTCTTAACTTGGAAGTTAAAATGTCTAATTGCACAAACACATATTGAAAGACTTGTGTGTCATACCGACCATGCTACTAGCGCAATTTGACCTTTACAAAGTTGATAAAATTGTCAGAAGTATATTCTATGGTCATTTCTTAAACTTTTTATCAAAACTGGCCGTGAAAGTATCAAAAGCACCAAGACACTAAAACTTACATATAAATCAATCAAATGACCAAGTGATCGAATTGTTAGTTCCACCAAGTATTAAAATAACTTGGGATTGATTTCAGAATATTTGAAATGATGAATAGGTGACATAAATACAAAATGACCTTGAGGTCATTACAACATAGTCTACTAAAAAGGTCTTTCATCCTCGAAAGTAAAAGTCAAGAAGTACTTCAAGGCTTTAACAAGCCATGAAAGTGCTCCGGCATATCAAGATTGATCTCCCAGGTAGACTCCTCAGATTGGCGATGCCTCCAGCAAACCTTATCCACAAGAAAGGCTCTTGAAAGGAAATGCCACACATCCTTTGCAAGAATAACAACTAGTTCATCCGAGAAGGTCAAACGTCATCAAACTCAACTTCATCATACTGAATCACATGAGACTCATTAAGAACATACCGATGAAGCCATCAAACATGAAAGAGTGGGGGGATAGCTGAGAATATTAAGGTAGAGAAATCTCGTATGAAACCTCACCAACTGTTTAAATGATCTCAAAAGGCTCAATGTACCTAGGGCTTAGCATTCACAGCCTCCCAAATTTCATCACACCATTCATGGGTAATACATTGAAGAAGAATCTATCACCAACTGAGAACATCAAAGGCTTACGATTAGCATAACTTATGTGGATACTCTAAGTCGTCTGAAGCTTGTCTTGAATCAAATCAATACCAAGTGGGCTACGCTATGTACACTCAAGCCAACCAAATAGAGAGTGACAATGCCTACAATATCTATAAAACCTCAGAAAATGGAAAGACAAAGTTGAAAAAGAAATGTCAAATTTTGAGCTATGTGTTGTGTCCTACCAAACCAATCTATGGTTTGTAAAAAAATTTATGGGTCGTAGATGGCACTCATAGATATGAGGTTGAGTTTTGTGAAATTTCAAGTTTCGGATATTTGACCTACATTCGTAGGAAGTTTGACATGTCGTAGGATTGTTCCGTTGAACGCTTCCAAACATAGTAATGAACTAAGGTTACTTCAAGAATTATATCATATGTGTTCAAAGGTTTTAATGATGTTAGCTTGCATTAACCATGTTTTTTAACTTATTTTTTCTAACCCTTTTATATCATATTTTAGCTTGGTCAACTGCATGTCATGAAATGTCCTCCTTTTTAGCATGATTTAAATGTTTTATGCATAGCTATCATACTTGGTACATTGTTTTGTACTAACGCATACTTTTCCCTTCATTTCCCCAAGTGTAGGGTACGACAATCAGGTTTCTTAGTTTAATGGCTAGTGGTTGATTTCGAGATTTCCGAGCCTTGGTGAGTCCTCATGCTTCGAGGATGGACTTTCATTGTTCTTAGTTACTTCTTATATTCTCAGTTTTGTGCATGATGTATAGGCTAGGAACAATTTCATTCTATTGTAATAGATGGCTATTGAGACAAGTGTTTTAGACTTCCTGTTTTTCTTTTATAAAACTATTGGACTTGAAATGTTGTTTTACTTTTGTTGTTATATTTCTTATGTTATGAATTATATGTGACTTGTATGGGGTCCTTTGGAGTCCTATACACAATGTAACATCTAAGGTATACCCCTGGGTCGTGACAGCTACATTCATTATAGTTATATTGAGGACAATTGTTAGTTTTATATGGCGGGATGAGGTATCTCCATACCTGCTTCTTCGGGGTTCTTTTAGTGAATGTTGGTTGGTTTTTGATCAAATTTTGAAATTCCACCTCTTGATGTTTGTGAATGTGGTTTTTCTCTGGCATATTTGAGTATCAATTGTGATCAATATCGTTGACTTGAATAGCGCTCTTGATTGAACAATATGTTTGTGAAATTCCAATGAGGCAAATTTGAGTTGCATAAGTCATGTGTGAACTCTTAGCATCTTATTGTGACTGGCCGGTTGTTGAAATGAATCATGTGATGATCGTTGTACGCGAGCTAAAACTGTAGAATCTTGTTTGATGATTGTGTTGAATGCCATATGTGGTGGTATTGCCTTGAAATATGTGCTTGGTAATACCTATAACTTGTCTTGTTAGTCCAATTTATTAATATAAGCGAATGATAGAGATGATCTTAGGCAAAATATGTGGAGAGTGAACTAAATTACTAGTATACCTTTTTGTGACCACCTTGTGAGAGTGTGAACCTAGCTTGGCACCATTTGAGCCTAACCTTTTCTTTGATTGAAACATGAACAACTTTTACCTCTTTGTCCCATCACCTGTAACCTTCATGAATCATTGGTCAATTTGAATACACAACTTAGGCCAAAAGACTAAGTTGTGGGTGTAGTGAAAAAGAAGAAAAGATAAGAACTTTGTGAAAAATCGCCCTTGATGGATTGTGTTGAAAAAGATGGAACCCCCTCCATATAAAAAAAGAGAGAGAGAAGAAAAGTAAAAGAAGAAAAAGATTTGTAACATCTGGCTATTTGAAATAGCTACGAAGAAGCTTAGAATTGGAAATAGTTATTTTTGGAAAGAATTAAAAATCTGGAAATTTAGCTAAGTATGGAAAAAAATGAGTTTTTGGTCAACTTCAGACAGTCATAACTCCTAGCTGAGGATGAGTTAGGTGTATTTCCAGTTAGTTTTGGAAAGATTTTGGATTGATCTTTCCAACGCCACTGAGTTTGCGCGATTCCGAGTTCGTATGAGTGAGTTATGCCCTTTGGAAATTGGGTTGTTGGCAGGGCAGTTTAGTCCGAATTTGTAAGGGTATTTTGGTATTTTCCCTAACCATTTCTTTTGGTTATTTTAATGTTTTAGACTGATTTTAAATCAGCTTCCCCTTTTAAAAGTGAGAGTTAGGGTTCTTGAGAGAAGAGGAGAGAAGAGGAGAAAAGAGAAGAAGAAGCAAGGATTCGTCAAGATCGTTGTGGATTTCGTCGGGGGTGATCCCTATTAAGGTATGTGAGATCATAGTGTTGGGTTGGTTCATTCCCCCACACGCCAAACTCGTTTAATTCCGAGAAAATAATGGTTGCGTTTGTTGAAGTTTGTGGTTGTGTTTGTGGAATTTTTGTGGTTGTGTTGTTGAAGTTTCTTGTTGTTTTGGGTACATGTTTCCGGATGGAATTTTGAGTAGAATCTATTGTATGTTGAGGGGTTTTATGATACTAAGTATTTGGAGATGAAACCTTTGAAGTTAAGGTGGTTTAGAGTTGGAAAAATGAAGGAGAAAAATTGAACTTTCGGGGAAAAGGGCTGGGGCGTCGCGCCAGCCAGCGCGCCCCAAAAGGGACTCTGAAGTCCAGCCATTGGGGAGGCGCGCCTAGCAGAGCGCCCAGCAGGCCCTTCTGAACTCTGAGGGCTAGCGCTCCGCGCCTCTCAGAGCGCCAAGGACGCCAAGTCTTCCCATTCTTTCCCCACTTTTTCATACATGTTCCTTGGTAATGTACCTATGTTTTATAGTTGTTTTCAACACTCTAAGGTACATCTAGACATCCCGAACTCATCCATAAAAATGAAATCATTACCCTTGAATCCATAATCCAATTCGAGGGAAGATAGGATCCAAGTCAAGTGAAGTTAGAAGTCAAGTGAAGTTAGAGTCAAGCTTTGAAGTTAAGAAGTAAGTCAAAGCAAGTCTTTAAAGTTTTTTTTAAAAGTCTTTATTGAACGTTTTAACTTCATTTTAAGGCTCATGTTTCAAGTTGAGTAAAGAGTATAGAGTTTCAAGTTAAGCCAAGAGTAAAGAGTCAACTTCATTTCTCAAAAGTTATTAGGGAACTAAGTATTTCCCAAAGAAGTTTATAAATGTTTTCACATTTAAGATGAGAGGAAACTGAGATTTCCAAAAGAGTTTTGGGCAGTTTGAGTACCATCTCTTTTAGGAAAAGATGAGTTTTGCGAAAGAGTTTCTAAAACATGATTAGTATGACAATCGAGTATGTCATCAATGTTTAAACAATATGGTCTCTAGATATACCATCAATGTTTATGGAGTATGACTTCCCGACGCCTAACTGATCCTAAACAATCCATATCTTAATAGGTAATCTACTCAGACATTACAAATTTCAAAATTATATCTTCTACATTGAAGAACAATTTGTGAACATCCATCGATTTAGAAAAAGTGAGAAATACAAATAAAACTCTGAATCTTTGCTGATACAAGATGAATATATCCATTTTACTGAGCTATTCAGGAATTTGGGTCAGCGAAGTGAAATATGAAAGTTACAAAAGTGACGGAATCATTGTTGGACAATCAATTTCATTTTTGAATCTCAAAGCAGCAATTTCAGCCGAGTTGGATATCGATGTATCTAGGAAAAACATTGAAATTCGTTACATCGTAGAAGGTAACTCGTCTCCGATGAAAATTAAGAACGACATGGGTGTTAAACTTTATTTAGAAGTGAAAAAAAGTGAGCTAGGATTCGCAATGTATCCATTATGCATTGACACAAGTGAAAAGATTGGCGGTGATGTACATAACTTTGATGGAACATGCGGAGAAATTACGTGTGTAGAAGGCACAACATAGGATACAGAAGCTCTTGCGGTGGTTGAATCAAGAATTTGTGAGTCGTATTATATTCCAGAATTGGAAGTTACAAATTACATAATTGATTCAAATAGTATAGAGGTGAAGACATGCCAGTTATATAAGGATAAATCAACACTCGTAGATGTGATGGCGAAATATAAGATAAAGAACAATTTCAATTGCAAAGTAAAGAGATCTGATAGACAAAGGTATGGGAGTATTTGATTTGTGTTGTGAAGAACTATGTTTGGATTATTTAGATCTATAAATGGTGATACCATTATTTTGTTTTAATGTATGATACATTATTAATTAGAAAGTATTTGATTTTGATTTTTGTTTAGTTTGTTGAATATGGTTTGTGGTAGATTGATAATGAAACATTATTTGTTGATACATTAAGTTAATATTGTTGATACGTTAAGATAATACTGTTGAAACATTAAAGAATTTAATCGCAACAATCATGTAGCCGATACATTTCAAAAGTTTGTGATACATTATTCATTATTTATTTATTTTTTGAATCTGATAAAAAATAATTGTGTTGATCGTCAATATTGTTGATACATTGAGTTAATATTGTTGATACGTTAAGAAAATACTGTTGAAATAGTAAATAATTTAGTCCCAACAATCATGTAGCCGATACATTCCAAAATATTGTGATACGTGGATAAATTATTATTTTCTGAATCTGATACAAAAAATACACTAAATTAATTATGTTAGTCTTTGAAAACTGTTGATACATTAATGTACATCATTCTTTGATTACTTTGAACATTAGTGTTTTATATATTATAACATGTAACTACTATATGTATTAATATGATGAAAACATTGTACAACTATGTGTTGGTATGCTTTCCGGATGAATGTGGCTGGACTATGAAGGCTTCCTGCAGGAAAAAATCTGATGTTTTCAAAGTTAGATACTTCAATAGTAAACATATGTGTCCAATGTGGGATAGGGTACTAACTAAAGTCCAAGCAACAGTCGAGTTTGTAAGTGATGTGACTGCTCCCAAATTGGTCAACCATAAACGAATTTATACTCCGAAAAATATAATTGTTGATATTAGAGAATTCTATGGGGTTCAAATATCTTACCAGCAGGCATGGCGTGCTAAAGAATGTGCACTAGAAATGATAAAGGGTAAATCATTTGCTGGATATAAACAAATGTCGAGATACATATACATGCTAAATACCGTGTATCCAAATTGGGACATTTGTATCAACAAGCACACTTGATGGGGGCAAGTATGTATTTTTTGTATTTGTGAGGTGTTTGCAAATGTTATGTATCAAATGAAATAATGTGTGTTGCTCTGTAATTAGGTTGCATATTTCCATTGGCATATGGTGTTGTGGACACTGAAAATGACTGTTCGTGGACATGGTTCTTCAAACAATTCAAAAATGCATTTGGCGAACGTGAAGAAATGTGTGTTGTATCAGATATGAATGAGAGTATTATGAAGAGTGTAAGGATTGTGTTCCCAAATGTACCTCATTATTCATGCATATGGCATCTTTGAAAGAATATCTGTGGAAACTTCAAAAGGAGTAGAAACACCCTAAGTGATCTATTCTACTATATGGCCAAGGCATACAGAAAGAAGGATTTTGATAAATTGATGGTTAAGGTTGATAAAGTTAATCACAGGGTTAAGGATGTACCTTGAGGATGCAGGGTATGAGAAGTGGTCGAGAGTTCATTCAACAGTAAATAGAGGTAGAATGATGACTTCGAACATTGCAGAATATATCAATGGTTGTCTTGTTGAGGCACGACAATTGTCTATATTAGAATTCTTGGAAGAAGTTAGAATTCTATTTGGTTCTTGACATTGCAAAAACAGAGAAATAACCTCTTATACAAAGGACACATTGAGGAGGTATTGATTATAAACGCATCTAAAAGTTCAAAGATGGAGGTATGTGTCATGATACATTATTTTATATTCTATGTATCTAATTCGGTGTATCATTCTGTTGTTTGAACATAATTTCTTTGAAATAATTTTATAGTTGACTTTTTTAATGTACGCAGGTTGTTCCATCATCTGAATTTATTTTCTCTGTTTATGAAGCTGGAAGAAGATTCATTGTTTGTCCTGAGCGGAAAGTATGTTCTTGTGGAAGATTTCAACTAGATGAGATACCTTGCGCACATGCAATCGCTGTTTTAAAGAAAAAGAATGTTAAAGATATGCATCCATATTGCTCTGATTACTACAAGCCTGATGCATTAGCAAAAACATATAAGATTCCAATGGTTCAAATGCCAAATAAGGAAGATTGGTCAGCTCCTGAGGATGTGGTAGCTGAAATTGTGTATCCACCTACATACAGACGAGTAGCTGGACGACCAATGAAAAGAAGAAAAAAGAATGCAGATGAAAAGATTACAATGAACACAAATTGTTGTGGACAAAAAGGTCACAACAGAAGAACTTGTACTTTCTTCCCAAAAGAAAAGTGAAATCATCATAATGTTTATATGACATTAATATTTTTTCACATAAACAGTTATCAATGTTATTAATCAGTATTGTTGTTCAAAAATAATTAATCTGTATTGTTTACATTTGTTATTAATAAGTATTGTTGTTCAAAAAAATAAATTGTTATGATTTGTGTATCAATGTTAATTCTGTTAAATAAACATTAAATAGCTAATGTATCATATACATTAAATAATAAATAATTTTAGTAATGTATCATATACATTAAATTATATAACGTTTGTTGTATCATATACATTAATTGGTTACTGTATCATTTACATTAAAACATACACAATCTATATGTTAGCAATAAGCTATTATGTGTGATAATTTATATGATACATACGTTAAACAATTAAGTTTGTAAACAGTTTATTTAACACAATAACTATGAATTGTGTATCATATACTATATATATTATGTTTCATGTATAATATTAATTATAAATAATGAATCATATACGTTAAATTTAAAAAAATCTATTTATTAGTAATAGGTTATTATATCTGATTACTTATAAGATACATAATTACAATGAAAAAATGTATCAGATACAATGTATGTTATATACTGAACTTTTTATTTATGTAATGCAATAATGTGTATGAAATTTAACTTTTTATAAGTAAAGTATATTGGTCCATACAGTATCAAATTAGACTAAAACATGAGTGAAATTGTCAAAAGGATAAAAAAAAAACAAAAAATGTTGTCTATGCATAGATACTTAATTACTACACTATGTGAACCAAATCTTCTTCTGGTGGTGGTGTGACTACACCCTTAGGTTTTGGTGGATCATCATTCTCACTAACGTATGCACCCTTAGCCTTCTCGCTACCATAACTCCACAACAATTCTCCATATCTTTTGCGTAAGTATTCAGGAAGAAAATCAACTAATGATGTTTCGATTTGGTCGCTCAGATACTCCGCAAATGTAGCAACACATAACTCACAGTCTCTACAAAAATGCAGAGTATCAGTTATAAACTTAAATCATACATGATTCAAAAACAATAAAAGCACAATACTTACAGGCTATCATTCTTTTGTTGCTTAGTGTCTTGGGCAAATTCAACCATGAAAGGAACTTGTGCCTCCAAAAGTGAACCAGAATTATTGTCCTTGTACGCATCACAATCACCAAAGTTTGTTCGCTCAATTTTTTCAAAGAATCCACTGTCCATGAGGTAAGAAGGAAGCATTTTAGACAACATTTTTATCTCGTGCAGAATTGTTTTTTTCCTTGAGCCTAATGAAATTGTCCACCGCAGTTAATCGGAATGTAAACATCGTCTACAAGATGCCATGGTAAAGCAGCTGGAATTTCAAAACCATTGATGATGTTAGTGATTGACCTCTCATATACAGATACAGCTGAAGCGTGATCAATGTGTTCTTGGGTACTAATAAGATAATCATCATTAGCTAGGTAATACCTTTCATAGGCATTTTTTATGTGTGAGATGAACAAGCAGTTGGCTGTTGTGTATCTGTATTGATTCATGCTGCGGGATTTTTATTTTTTACGGAGGTAGTAAAAAATAACATCGATGTACTATAAAAAACATGATAAACAGAATTAGAAACTTGTAAAAAAGGTCTAATGATAGAATTGATACATTAAATGATAATCTAAACAAATACTAATTTGATATTTTTGATACTTTATTTGAGTGTATCCGGAATGATATTTTGTATCATGTTGTTCTATACTAATGTATCTGATACACTCTTAATAGTTTCATTAAGAACTTTACCTGATCAGTCCAACATTTGTTTGGCTATGACATATCATAGAACCAGCTCTTGTTAATTGGAAATGCAACAACAAAATTCATCATCTCAAATTCAAAAGAAGAGGCTTTTGATCTATATTTATCCTCCAATGGTTTCCTGTGATAATGTTTGTATTATCAATTGGTTATATCAAAATTGGTTAATCCAAACATTTAGAAAATATATGTATAAAACTTACTTATTGGCATGATTTTTGAGAAGCCCCTTGGTTAACCACTGCATATACTCATCAATTATTTTAGACGAAGCTTGATATGTAATCCCACATCCTTCAAATGGGAAATACATACGAACATCGTCATCCAATTTCTGTTTTCCCTTCTCGCTGGACCCAAAAGAAGTCACGTATGGAGATTGAATAATTCTTGAAGGCATCATGTTTCTAGGCGCATTAGTCTTTGAATCTCTTCTAACAACAATCTCGGTGGTTGGAATATCAGTGGGTAATTGACTATCATACAACAAATCATGACTACCAGTTAAATCTTGTGGATTGTAAACACACAATGGGTTAGCAGGAATAGGAACTTTTCCTAGATCGGATATAAGTGCATCTATTGTTGCTTGAGTTGAGGGCGATATTGTTGTTGATGTGGAAGAATCCTGTATAATATGATATTATAATTTTTTTAGTAAAATTGCATATAATGAATGTTAGTGTCATGATGCATAATTGATAAATTTACCGATGTATCAACTGTTATTTTATCATGCACAAAATGACGAATATTGTGTTGAACTGTGTCAGCACCATCTTCATCCATGATTACTTCATTTAAATCTTGTGAGGCTTGATGTGCTTCATCATCCTGAATATAAGCATGTTGTATGTATCAGTTACCCATTATACTAATAATGTATCATATATATAAATTTTAAAAAAAAGGATAATGTATCAAAGAAAATTGTAATGTATAAAGTTTTGATCATACTGATACCTTCTTAGGATCATTTGTTTCAGTATCAACATGAGTACTTTCATATGTAGGTTGGAGTTCTGAAACACACTTCATTTGTTGTTGGTTACGGATAGTATGATCAAATAATACATGTATTAGTTTTATGTATTATTAGTAGCTTGTTCATTAAAATAATTTCAATCAGTATTTTAAAAGATAATGTTGGAACTCGCCCCAGGGGCGGGCTCTAGCAAAGTGCCTCGAGACTCACGTGTGGTGCTTAGGCCTCACTTGTTTGCACTTAACGGAGGTCTGAATCTGAATGATTCAAACATTAGGTCATTAAATGCGTTTGTGTTTTTTTTACTGAAAAAACTCTTAATGAGTCTAAAAAGGTCTGAATGAATTAGATCTAGAACACAATCTTATTCTCATTCAGACTTTTAAATATACTTTTATTTTTGAAAAAAAAAGGTGCTCCATATTTTTTTCTTCAAAAAATAATAATTCAGCATCTCTCATCTTCCAACTTTAGTTATCCAAATTATTTCCTATTTCCTTAACTTTTAATTTTTGTTCATGATGCTTGTTTATCAAGAATTGATAAAATTTATTGTAAAGTTTTTATTTATTGAATTGCAAAGCAACTTAATAAAAATGTGTTGTTGAAATTGGACGATAATGCCTTTATAAATTTATTTAAAATCTTTTGAATGTATCTTGTTCATTATTTATTGTAGTAAAGAGTACATGGGTTAACAGATTATGAATCATAGAGATGTTTTATTTATTTATTTAAGATTAATTTGTATTGAATTTGTTTCTTTCAAAAAACGATTACTATATTTTTTTTCTAACAATTATTTTTATTACAATAATTCATATATGAAATCCATGTAGTTCTATTTTATTTTTATCAAACTTAAAATATTTATTTATAATTCAAATATCTTAAAGAATGATATTTTTTCTTAATATTTTGTTAATGTAATATTTAACTACTATTTTATTTAAATTATAATATTTATTGTGTTTAATATATATACATATACACAACATCTCTTTATTCGGATGTTTGAAAACAAAGAGTCTTAATCATTCAATGTTCAAATCTATAGACAAGATATTAATCATTCAGATGTGTATTCAGATTTAGTCGTCTTAATCTTAATAAAAACAAATGAGGTCTTAGTTATGCTTACCCCCTCAGCACCTGACTTTACTTCCTAAACACGCTCAATGTCCAACGCTCGGGGCTTGCCTAATAAATCTTACACAAATTATGTGTTAAATTCTTTAGTTAACTTTGTTGACCCTCATAATCTTTAATAAATAAATGATACTTAATATTGTTTTTGAGGAAATTGGTTCAAAAGACTCCTATTATGACCGAAATTGTTATTGCATATTCCAACTTTGTGATGGTCCCTAGACTAATTTAAAGTGAAATATATGCCCCTTAAAAGTCTCACCCAATTTTTTGCTAAATTGTGACAAACATGCGCTGAGACGTCTATTTCTTTTAAATGTTTATTTAGCTTTTTTAAAATTCTTTTAGACCTTTTCATTTCTTTACCTTATTGTATTTCACATTTTCTTTATTTTTCCTCAATTTCGCTACTGCCAAGAAGCCAACTCCTTCTCTTTTTTCTTATTCATTTCTTTTGCACGTCAATTTCTTTTCTTTTTTAATTTCATTTTTCTTGAGTTAAATTAACAAATATTTTTGAGTAATCAGAAAATACAATTTTCAGACAGGAAAAAGATAAATTATTGTGACCGGATATATTTTCTGACAAAAACTTTAATTTTTAATTGTAATCTCTATCATATTCATTGTGGTTGAAGAAGTTATTTTCTCTAACTGAGTTATTTCTTTTGCTAATTTAGTCTTGTCGGTAATTTAATTTCTATTAGTAACTAAATTATTTTTTGGGAATGAATTTTCAATGACCTAGTGAAAGTAGTGATAATGTTAATGATATAGAAATGTGAAGAAGGTGATTCTAATTAAAGTGATATGAGAGAGAGAGAGAACTGATATGGTTTTGAATTGATGGAGGATTTGTAGAGTTTTGGGAGGGTAAAATTAAAATGATAGATACAATGGCAATTATTATTGTTGTAGTGTGTGTTAAAGGCTTAAGTCATACACAACCACTTAAAGTTGTCCTCATATTTCACTTAGACACCTTAATTAAGGGGTGTATTTATTGAACATCTCTCTTGTTCAAAACATGTACCTATTACATACTTTTTAATGATGTGGCATCATAGGTGTAGTACACGCCTCAATAGCGCGTGAAACCAATACAATTTACTTACAAGCCAATCAAAAAATTACATGTCAACATTTTAAAAATGGAGCAAAAGTCTGAGCATGAAAAAAATATTCCCAATAGTATCTTCTTCCCCAATTCCAAACCACCTTAGTCTTTTGCATTTTCCTCACCGGCTAAAAAAGTAAACAATAAAGAAAAAATAAATAAATAGAATATAGAAAATCATTGAATTTGTCGCTACTATAAAGTGCTTTCCATAGTTCAATAGAGAAAAGAGAGAAGAGCAGGCCGATTTCCTTTACTTTATTATTAAACTTAAACAAAGAATCCTTTGACTTTTAATGCCGAAACCTTGAAAGCAAGGAAGGGCCTCTTGATACGGCAAAATCATTCTATTAGATCTAAGAAGTACATTCGATCTAATAAGTACCTTGTGTTAGAATTGAGAAATTCTGAGCTTGCTTTCCAGTCTATCTTCAAAAGTAGAGAAGGTTTAGCGGTCAGTAAGAAACTCCTCAATCAAGATGAATGAGACCTTTCATGAGGTGCCCTGTGGAACATGTTGCATTTTCCTCACCGGCTAAATCCTTTAGCCAACGTCTCTGCCACACCCCTTTCTGTATTCATCTTTATTTTTCCTTTCTACTATCATCCGTCATCACCAATATCGTCGTCTTTATCTTAATCAGAAAGTGTCCATTAAACAAATGACCATCAAAATAGAAAAATCCAAAAGAGAGTTAACTGATACAAAAAAAATAAAATCTAACCTTATAAATTGTAGAAAAATTCAAGAGAGTTAAAGCTACAGAAGGAAATATAATAATAATAATAATAATAAAATAAAAAAATCGGGTTGAGTCCAAAAATCCGGTGAGCATCCATTTTTTTCCGACAAGACTAATACAAATCTAAATTTATTTTCTTTGAAATTGTTAAAGAATTCAAATCCTAAAGAATCCACGGTACAAAAAAATATCAACAAATCTTAAATGATGTATGAAGAAGAGAGTGAGGTCGGAGAAATGGCAGCTATGGTATTGATAAAAAAATTGCCAAATGGGAATAAAAGGAAGAGGGTAGGTAGCAGCTATGGTGTTGATGAGAGAAATATGGAGAAGATACTTGCCGCTCGTTATCGGGCTATGATGTTCTGGTGGACTAGTTCTGCCGGAAAGTGGTTATGGGTAGATAGGGTTGATTTTTGTTTTTGTATTATTTTTTACCTTAAAATACTTTTATAAGATATTTTTAAATAATTTTTTGAAACTAAATGACATGTCAAAGTTTAATTTGTCATTGTGCCACGTCACTGCGAGTGAATCTCACACACTTCAAATTTTTGGCTGATTGTCAAAAAAATGTCAAATAGGTATCAATTCAACGTGGTAGAGGTGTTCAATAGGTACAAGTCTTAGTTGAGGTGTTCAAATGAATTATGCGGACAACTTTAAGTGGTCGTGAATGACTTAAGCCGTGTGTTAAATGTGATGGAAGAAATGAAGTTTGTAGTGGTAATGGAAGAGTTGGTAGCAGTGCCGGTGTCAGTATCGATTCCGATGACAATAATGGTACAATTAAGAAGATGAAAAAAATAGGAAAAATAAAAAGAGAAAGAAAAAGAAAAGAATACATATATTTACAAAAAAATAATTATAAAAATATTTTTATTTGCATTTTTCTCGTTTACTCTCTCAAGGAGAGTGTATTACACTTACTTTGTCACCTAACTAATTATATAATAATTTTTGTTAAAAATAGTCTAGAGATGTCATAGGACCCCTACAAAGTTGGAGTGTGTAACAATAATTTCGTGTATAGTAAGAGTGCCTAAAAAGGTTCAAAGTAACTCAAATAACAAGTTTTAGTATCACATATTTACTATTTGGTTACACCATGAGAGGGTGACTATTAATTTTTTTAAAAAAAGGCCACTACTGAGTTGTAATTATCAAAATGGAGGAAAAATTAGTTTGGGTAAATATTGGAGTTGGGAATCGAACCCCGAGTCTCGGCATAAAGGAGAACTTGTGTCCAAATCGATCAATGCAACTGCACATCTTTGAAAGTGAGGGTATATATATAGCTTATATTCAAGAAACATAAATGTGTCTCATCATATTTTATTTTTTTCTATTTAAAAGTAATTTTATTTTTATTCATGATGGATCGGAGTTATATTTTTATTATAATACCAATAACTTTTATTGATTACTAATATTCTAGGGAGATAAATTGCATAGTATTATTGTAATATATTTTTAAAAATAATGATTTTTATTATTATTATTTGAAAGTTAAGATATACTTGTAGAAGTTTTATTTTCTACGAGTTTCATTAATTATTTCAAACTATTGATGTATTTTTATAATTTTGTGTTATTATATTATTTTACTAAATCATAAATTAGAATTTAAATATTCATGGGGCTTACGCTACGCCGTGTGCTAAGTAAAACATCTTGCCCCATGCCTCCGCCTTTCAAAACATCATGTATAACTAATACTTGCATTCTATTGTGTATTACTAATGATATTAATAATAATGCAAATGATTTTAATGCATGCATTAGCAAGATTAAAGACTCAAATGTCCCTTAAAATCTTTTTAAGGGAGGATACTTTTAGCTGCAAATATTTCTTTTGGAAATTATACAGTACATATTATTTTGAATATATCAAACAAAGCATACTATATACTTTTATCTTGTGACTCAAGTCAAGTTAGCTAGATCTACATATGGGGCGCCAAACCAGACCCCTTTTTTTTCTATTGATCAATAAGCAAAAATTCTGTTGTAAGTCTTTCAACCAGACAGAAACATGGATTCAAGTTGAAATCATGTGATATAGTGAAGTCCGCACAAAAACAAAAACAAAAACAAAACGAAAGTTGTTAATCAAACCTATATATACATGATCATCAATTTCAAAATCTAATATTAGTTAACATCCATTGGTCATAGTCGAAATTCGTCAGAGGGATAAAACCAAAATAAAGAAGAGAAAGAAAGAGAAGTTTTTTCTTTCTTTCAATCCAATATCCTATCCATCACACATCACACATCGCATCACATCACATCTCATCTGTTCAAAGCCATAGAAAGAATTAATTAAGACCAATAAACATATAGAGCCACACGATGAACATATTATAAAACTTACTTCAAAATAAAAGCAGTAACAACTATATATGTCTAGGCTTCTAAATGATTGATACCTAGGCTAATTACTGCTAATTCAAATTTGAAACTGCTAAAAAGTATAGGACACACATTAATAATGTTACGTACCTTAACATTTCTTGCTTCCGGTGGCATGATGATATTCTGATGGTAATAACTCACCTAATGTCTTGCCAAGTTTTATTTCATAAGAGTTGGCAAGTTCAAACCTAAAGACCAACAAATCAAGTGTATGATTACATACTAATCAATGAAAATAATGGATATCCCCAACGTAACTTACCAGTAAGCCAAAGACTCAAATGGATGATAAATCTTGTAGAATTCTTGTATTTTCGCTTTTGTTTCCACACTAATTGGTCCCTTTTTACGCTTTCGCATATTAAGTCCATGAAACTGAAATCATGACAAGTAAAATGTAAATATATATAAGAGGACTTAAGAAATACTATTACCTCCACCAGCAAATGATCCACGTGTAATGTTAGTTGTTTTTGATGATATGCAGAGCAACAAGTTTGTTACCTCTTTCATATGACGCAACGTTTCAGTATCAATTGGAATATTATGATAGTGTCCAATACACATCATGATAGTATTAGTGGTAAAAGGACCAGCACCATTTATCTTCAACTTAGAGTAGTACCCTTCATCAGCACTATCAAACTTAATTTTTCCATCAACAACTTGTTTAGCCAACTTAATCAAGTCCCCTGCTCTATATCCAAATTTCTTTAGCTCTTCCTCTCTAAAACTTGCTAATTCTCTCGGGCTTGGGAAGTCTCCAATATTTGCTCTCTTTCTTTTCGACATTCTGACTTTTTTCAGTTGTACATCACAAAGAGCCTTTACCCGATCCAAAGATGTCTTCCACCTGATTCGTTTAATCTATATATCTTAGTTTACTTCAAAGTTTGAGTTTTACAAATTGCTTGTATATAATATATGATTAACTTACGGGCAAAAGCGAAGAAGAAGAGACTTGGCCACATCTTCAAATAAGGTTGGTGATCGAAACAACCGACCAAATCCTTTGGCCTCAGCATGTGGATGAAGCTTATGAAAATATGTGACATCTTGTTCATCCTTATCAGAGAGTCTCAGCATTCTCTTCACCTGAGACTATACATACATAGAAAACAAGTCATTAGGTTCTTCTTTTCTTTTTTTTGTGAGGAGATGGAGACAGAACGATACCTGAATGGCTCCCTCATCCTTAGAGGAAAGAATAGTTGCACCATAAACCGTAATGACAAGATGATCCTCTCTTGGAGGCTGTGAAATAAAAGTGAGAGCTGATCTGATAGAATCATCTAATCGTAGAGGACGAGAAAATGTTTTAGTAGATGGATCCCAATGGTTGGGAGCCATCATGAAAAAGCCGTGGTTGCACACGGCTTTTTCCAAGTTGAATCTTGGAAACTTATCCAAGCTGATAGTGAATTTCCAAGATGGTAGTGTTAATGTTGTCATTTATTTCTACAATCAGAAGTGTGGCCTACAATCTCTAAAAATTTAGATTTTGCATTTGATAGATATATTGTTTTATATAATGGTTTAGATTACTAAAATTAAGCTCAAAATAGTTGCATATACAATATAAATAAAAAGTTTGTCATTATGTCACTTCTTTTTTTTTTGTAGAAGAAGATGAAGAGACCCTAGTGGCCTAGATTCACTCTATTACACAAGTCACATCACAAAAAATAGTCTACTTTTTTATCAAATATTTTTGACAAGTTATTTTTGGGTAAAGTTTCACCATACATTTAACCATAAATTTTGGAAAAAGTATTTAACTTTTTTAAAAAAAATGAATAATTTATACCTATAATTTCTAAAAACTATCAAAATGAACATATTCCGTGTAAAAGGAACGAGAGCAGAGAAATGTTTAATTGTTGGAATCACAACAAAGTTTTAAAAAAGAGCATTTCAGCAATGATTTGTATATACCCCAACAGGGGCGGACCTATGTTGACCCGAGGGGGTTCACCCGAGGGGGTTCACCCGAACCCCCTCATCAAAAAATTACATTGTATATATAACGTCAAATTTTGATTTTATGCGTATATATATATTAAAATGAACCCCCTTAAAACAAAGTAGTGCCTTGGCTCAGCGGATAAGTGGTTAAACAAATGCCCCTGGTCATGAGTTCGATTCCCATTGACAACCTTTTTTTCCCTCCTTTAAATGCTTTGGAAAATGGAACTTTTTGGGCTTAGACTTTTCTTTTTCATTATTTTTTCCTTTTATTCCATTTCTTCTTTTTAATTTGTTTTTCTTTGAATTTATTAGACACATTCTTTTTATTTTTATTTTTTATTCCTATATCTATTATTTATTTTGTTTCAACGTAACTCTTTTTTCATATACTAACTTAAATAACTCTTTTAAAAAATGTTGAATTTTATTTAACTAGAAATTGATGAGATAGAAATATAATTAATTTTTTTATAAAAAAAAAAGGTAAATTAGATGTAATTGAATGAAGAAACTTAAATATCGTCAACATCCTTTCAAAAATATTAATTTATAAAATTCATGAAATTTCTTTTATATTTTTAATTCTATTTTAGAGAGATGGAAACTAAACGTATTTGATTTATTCGTTATTTGTCTTTTTTACAAATTATGACTAACCTAGTAAATTGAACTATATGAACTAAAAAAATTGACGATACTATTTATTTATCTTTTGAATATGCATTATAATTTTAGTAACTCTATTCTTACACACTTTTAGAGAATCTTGACGATTTTCATAGTAATATGTGATTGAATGGATGCTAATTTAAAATTTTTAAAAAGTAAAAATGAAAGTATAAAAAGCACAAGAAATTTTAAGAATGCTCGATGGAGCATGATAAAAGTAGAAAGAAATGATTAATACGGTATGATAAAGTAAGTTAAATTTAGCATGATAAGGTAAATATCTTTCTTCCCCATCTTGCTCCCTTTTTCATCATTTAATTTTCATGTGTTTTAGGAGTTGACTTATGTAATACAGTCGATTCACTAAAATTCTTATGAATGTATCTTTGTCCTCAGTATCTTTTATTAGTTTAGTCTTTACTTTTATAAACCAATAAAATATCTATGGTTCTTGTACAAAGAGCATGCCGAGGGACTACTACGCTCACTGCACACTTACATTACCACCTGAATTTCTCATTTATGCTTTGAACCCCCTGAGCAAAAATTCTGGGTCCGCCACTGTACCCCAAAGATGGTGGAATAGTGAGTCTTCTCTTTTCACCAACATGTATGCCTATAAGGTTATAGCTTAGCCACGCATTATAGAATGCTTAAGATTAAAGAAAATAGTTTCAGTCCACGAAATGATTACCTTCAATGCCAATGCTCAATCCCTTTAACACTTTTTCGAAACCTGATCAAAGACATCAAAATAAGAATATAAAGGGATAATCAGTTAAGTTAATGGTGGAGCAGAGAAACTTTTATTATCAGGAAAGAGTGAGGAGATCTTTCTAGGAAAACATGGGAAGAACTAAAAAAATCCACGTAAACTGTTCATCCAGACAACTTACAGAGCAGTGATTGTGTTCGAGAGTAGAGAGAGAGAGACCTAGACAAAATTGATGAGGAGTTGCACCAATGGTTGAGCCAACAGTGCATCCTGTATCTCTTAATTTGGCAATGAAATGAATTTTGATCTGGACAAAAGAAAGGATCATTCAGCAGCATGACGTTTGCACCATCTCTATCTGAATTTTCAAATAGAAGCACCTATTTTCCTGGAGAAGCTACTTTTCCGTCCGCTTTTCCCTTCACCATCACCTCAACAGTCGGTCCATCCGGTAATGTATGTATCTGTGATGATGTGGCACTCTCATTGATATCCTTAGAATTAGCAACTGCGCTCCGATTTTCCATCTCCAACTGAGATTGTATACTGAGTCACAATGCTTTTCTTGGTTTTCGATCTTCCTTTTTTTTTCTCTCTCCTGAGAATGACACATTTCACTTACTGATTTGGGACTTGTGTCTGAAGGTTTGCATATTCATTGCGCAAGGGGAAACCAGTTACACAAGAAATTAAATGTAAAAACTAAAAAAGTCATCCATAAATTCAGCAGTAAACAGAAGAAGATAAAAATAGTAATACAAAGATCGTAGTACACTAATGAAAAATACATAATATGCCATGAAGAATTCCTACCGGCAGACTTGCCTTAAATTGACTTATCCTACACATCTTGCAAGTCATGTAATACTGTCGAAAAGGAAAACTTGGAAGGGAAACAAAAGGAAATAATAAAAAAGCTTACTTTCCAATGATTGGTTTCGACATCCAATTGTAGCCAGTGGACAGTTGCCCTCGTTCATAGCCTTTGGTTTCCCGGAGTACGCAATCAGTTACTATATTTATAAGGGAGCCTTCTGAGGATACGACTAAGATTAACCTTTCAATCTCCCACCATGTAAGTTAGGCTTAAAAGGTCTAAGGTGACAGTACATTGTGGATTACTAATATAGTCAATTTTCCAAAGTAGCATTGTTTTTGATCATGCGGATATTCCAATGTCATATTAACTCAAATCATAAAATTAAAACTCACCACACCTAAGTACTCAGGGAACGACACATATGCATACATTTCTTTAAATGGTGAACAAGAAATATCAATCTAAATAGCAGTCCGGTGCACAAAATATCCCACGTTAGCACGGTCTGGGGAAGGCCTACACACAAGGGGAGTGAGGTGGACAGCCTAACCAAATGCAAGCATTAGTGGTTGCTTCCACGGCTTGAACTCGTGAACCTATATGCAGAGGCGGATCCAAGATTTTGAGATTTTGGGTGCCACACTATTTTTTGATTTGTTCTATTTTGAGCTTTGGTTCGGATAATCTGTCTTTTTGATTTATATAGACAAGTCGATCGAACAAAATAATTTGATAATTGTGATATTTTTGGACAAAGCATAGAAGTTCAATAATATTACTAATATCAACAAAAATATTTTATGTATTTATAACTGGCCTTGACAAATTTTAATACTTTGGAGCTATCAACTCAAGGTAGGACATCTAGAACTAAATGTCACTATAAATGCATATTTAGATGCTCAAAGCAAAAACTTAATAAACTTAAAAGAGAAAGCAAGGGATTTGCCTTCTGAATCGAGCTCGTCGCACCGAGCTTGCCTAATGCGGGTTGCCTCTCCTATGTGGTTTGCGAGCTATTGCATAGAAGCGGGGTTTTTACCCTGTGCGCACCTATAGGGTAGCGGCTGCAGGTTTCCACTGTCATAAAAAAAAAGAGAAAATGGCCAAATGACCCCCAACCTATTATCGGATTTCCAACTACACACCTATTCTCCGCGGGAGTCCTATTACCCCCTAAACTAC